>JAEMOT010002861.1:269816-332510 GCA_019297695.1 Apostasia ramifera | reverse complement strand
CTCCCCCTCCCCCTCCCCCTCCAAGCTGTATAACAGTACGTTTTGAAAACTAACCCATCAGCTTTGCTTAAATCACAGGTAAGAAAATCATCATCAACAGCATGACCCTTAGACTTAAGGAATGTGGCCAGTTGATCGGCTTTGCATGCACTAGTTGGTATTAACAGGATCATAGGACCTTGGGCTGTTTGATTGTCGTGAAACGCCTGAGCAAGAATTTGTAGAACCTACAAGTTAGGAAAATTTTAATCAGTAAAAAGAAAGATAAAGTACATCCAACTCAATTATGTCTTGAAGAAAGAACTATGGCCAGATATCCTGTGGAAACGTATTTACTATTTACCAAGAAAAAATACAACAAAAAGACTGGAGATTTTGAGGGTTCATTCTTGATAGAAAAGTTTTCTGATTTACTTTGCTCAAAAGTAGCAAACTACTATAACTTGGAACTTTAAACCATATAGATAGGGAAAATGCTAACAGCATCCTTCTCATACTCCCAGTAACAGATGGGCAGTCAGTATGGTTACTGGTTCTCACAACGAAGGTTGTAAAATAACAGAAACTTTGTTTTTCACAATATTTCGGGTGCTGTTTGCTTGCCCAAGTTAACCTTAACCTGATTAAAAATAACTTTATAAGTCATATCATATATAAATTTTAATATTGGATATTTCAAATCCTACACAAACTCCAACATCAAAATCAACTTTATGTTACATCCAACATAAATTTTAAAATAAAAAACAAGCTTTATTTTACAAATTACACATATCTCAAAATAATTTTTTTTTTCATATCTTTTACAAATTTCAAAATAAAAACATCACATATCATTTACCCCAATTAAAAATAACTTAAAAAAAAAACAACCCCTAGTTTAGATGATTATAACCTATTAGGAGAGACAACCAAATACAAATATTCAAGAGTCTAAGAAGACGCAATAGCATGATCACTTTCTACAAAAAGTTCATCAAAGATTTAAGAATCACTATGGCTCCCATCAACTATTTTCACCAAAACTGAAAGCAAATGAGCTAAAAGTTCCACAAGGTGATTAGAACATAGAAGAGAGAGGTTGGCTGATGTTCTTGTTTCTAAGTCAACATACTATTCTAGATTGGTTAAGATAGCAAGTGACGTAATAGAGATTGGGATGGTAAGGTCAAGAGGTACATTGATGCAGGACAGAAAATAAAAATAATAATTTATATTTATAATTAGCAAAATTAACTGATAAATTATTTTAATTAAGCGCAATAATATTTTCAAAATAAATTATATGATAAATAAAATTTACAAATCCCACAATTAAATTATTTAAAATTAAAATTAAACTAGATCTTCTGATAAATAAGAATTTATCAAATCAAATTAGGGTGTCGATTTAATTTCAATAAATCAAATTCGAGCTTTCAGAAATTAAGGGACAAATATCTCACACTTAAAAAATCCAACAATAATTTTTCGCTAAGTGAATATATGGTTGTACAATTAGAGCTAAAAAAAAACTGAATAGAGCAACTAATTTTTTTAAATCAAATAACCAGTGATTAATTTAATTCGATAAGAAATTATACTTTTTAATTTAATCATCGAGTAGGGCTGTAGCTGGAGACGGGCAAGCTTATAAGAGGCCCTCGTGGCAGAATGAGCTCGCAAGCGGGTGTGCGGGAGGGCGTGAGAGAGCAAGGGGCGACAACGAAGTTCTGATCTGCGACGTCAGTGCTGTGGAGGCTCGCCCGCACAGTGTGGGCTAGCAATCATCGCAAGCTCACGGGTGTGTGCTAGATAGCGAGTGATAAGGCTTCGAGCGAGGTTGCGCGCATCTGCGATTGCGCTGAGCTGCACGAGCCTCCGGTGATCGCATAAAGTTTGATGAACAACAAGAACACTATTGGAGGAGGATGAAGCAAAAGAGTTTTTTTTTGTTCACTCAGATAAAAGATAACTAGGCTCTTTAAGAATTCTCATCTAAGGCTACCCGCACCCTTTCCTTTGCTGAAATGTAGACCCCTTAATCCGAATTAAAGTTCTGAGAAAATTTAAGCATAATTTCACTCATCAAAATAGGCTATACCCTATATATAGAGATCTTGATGCGAGATAGATGAATGAAAATGTAGTTT
Source organism: Apostasia ramifera (assembly GCA_019297695.1). NCBI lineage: Eukaryota > Viridiplantae > Streptophyta > Magnoliopsida > Asparagales > Orchidaceae > Apostasia > Apostasia ramifera. The sequence continues at coordinate 330,378 of JAEMOT010002861.1, read as the reverse complement.
CAGAGATCAATAAATTATATATATCAGAATAATCACAAATTAATGCTACAATTTTAGGATCAATTTTGTAATGAATGAGAAATTAACTAAATCCACAAAACTAATTTTTTTCTTAAAATTTAAATAAATTAAATCAAAAATAATTGAAAAATTACCAACTCAAATTAAGGCCCAATTCAGTCTTCAATAAATCAGAAATAAGGTAACAGGTGGTGGGAACATAAATCAACATTGAATTAGACGGCTAGGATGATGTCATGTGCTGAATCAAAATTCAAATTCAAATTAATTAGAGCTATTAGAAATTTTCATATTAACTTTATTTATATTTAGATTTGATTTGATTCAGAGCATATTTGAAAGATTTGAAAGACTCACCATATTTAGAGCTGATTTTATTTTATTGTAATAGAACGAGTTTCATATTTGCTTTTATTTATTTGGTATTTTATTTTCAGCATTTAATATTGTATTTTCAAATTTCTTCATGTGATCTCTTTATATAAAAAAGTCGTCTTGCATTGTAAAGAAAAAAGAATAGCATTTGATGAATGAAATTATGTTTGAGTTTTCTCAGAGCCTAAATCCCGGTTAAGGGATTGATATTCCGGTGAAGGAAAGAGCAGGGTTAGTCTTTGGTGAGAATCCTCAAATTAGCCTACTTATCCACTTTTCAAAAAATAAAAAAATAAAAATTCTTTGCACACTCACCTATCTCTGAAGCTCGCTCCTCTTGCGCCGCCTTCGCCTCTTTCGACCCGCTGGCTACCCGCGAGAGCCGGCAACCCTATCGTCGCCGCCCCAGCCACTACCCGCGTTCGGCCAGCAGCCATCGCCCAAGACGTCTGACCTCGATCCCGTTGGTTATGCCTTCTGTAACATCGTGCATGCTGGTTCGGTCATCTACAACATCATCCACGGTAACGGCTCGCAATCCAACGGTTTGATCTCGAACTTCGATCAAGTCGGTCCGATCTTCTACAACATCGAACACGAGGCTTAAGCCAACGGCCTTCTCTCCATAACATCGGCTAATGTTTTCGGCCCGCCTGGCTGCGATCAGATCAGTTAACCCTGATCGTCAGTGACTCTTCTCCTATTCAGATCACTGGTAAATTCTTTTTCGAACCCAACTAAGCTGATTATTTGATTTCAACACAAAGTATTTGCTTGACTTGGTTATTTATTTGGCTCTAATTGTGTGACCCAATATTTCTTTGTATGTCAATTACTGTTGAATATAACTGTGAGACATCTATCCTAAATTCTTGAACCTCGAATCTGATTTATTGAATTTAAATTGACGCCCTAATCTAAGGTAATAAATTCTTATTTATCATACGATCCAATTTAATTTTAATTTTAAAATATCTTAATTTACGGGATTCAAAAATCTTATTTATCATATAATTTATCTAAAAAATATTTTTCTTTTAATTAAAATAATTTGCTAATTAATTTTGCTGAATATAAATATAAAATATCATTTGCAATTTCTTTTCCGTTCTGTATCAACTTGGTATCAGAGCATGGTTTAGTTTAAGGCATTTTATTTGATCATTTTTATATATTCTGTATTATAATTTTATTTATTGCTGTCTAATATAAATATCATATGAGTATGGACTCTAAAATAGAAACTATATTATCTGAGCTTATAGCTAGGCTCGACCGCATATCCACACCTAATAAACCATTATTTATAAAAGAAGTTGCGATTAATTCCTATTTTTTTGGTGATTTAAATTATTTATTATATAAAGAATGGAAAAAATTATTTAGATCGTTATTTTAATTATTGTGGTTGGAACGAGTTAGAGAGGGTTAAGTACGTGAAATTAATGCTTCTTGGTGAAGCAAAATATTGTATTAGAGATTTGGAGAATCAATGTCCTTGAGGTAAGTTTAGGCCGTTTGAGACGTGGGATAAAATCAAAACTTATTTACGTAGGAGATATTCTCTTTCATCCCATAGAGTTAACTCTATAATTCTTAAACAACATGACCCTAGATTAGTACCATTTACTCCAATTCCTACTCTCATTGCCCGACCTATTGAGATTATAGGTGACCAATCTAGTTTCCTCGTGAAAGAAGTATTGAATGAGTTCTCTATAGAGACCTTCACTCTTCCTGAAATATTGGAACTTAATTCGTTACTTATATCCATTTATATAGCAGATCCTAGTTTAACCGATTTATTTGGCTCTAATTGTGTGACCCGATATTTCTTTGTGTGTCAATTACTGTTGGATTTAACTGTGAGACATCTGTCCTAAATTTCTGAACCTCGAATCTGATTTATTGAATTTAAAGTAACGCCCTAATCTAAGTTGATAAATTCTTATTTATCATACAATCCAGTTTAATTTTAATTTTAAAATATCTTAATTTACGGGATTCAAAGATCTTATTTATCATATTTGTCTACAAAATATTTTTCTCTTAATTAAAATAATTTGCTAATCAATTTTGCTGAATATAAATATAAAATATCATTTGCAATTTTTTTGTCTCGCATCAACAAGATTATAGGATTTCATAATATTTAACCAAGAATAATTAAATTACACTTAATAATAATAGGTCACACTAGCGAAATAAATTCAAGCAAATCTCAAGTAAGCAGAAAAATTCAGATTATTCGATTTAACCAGGTTAGACATTGCTGAAATTCATCCCTGAGTCAAAAAGTTCAGGATCCATGGTGTAATTTTTCAAAAACAATTAGGGCACAATCTTCCGTGCAAGCGCAATACGGGCACGAGCATATGAGGCGTTGCGAGCGGACGCTGGGGGAGCAATTAACGGGAGCAGGGTGGCACCATGAGGCACAGTGCGCGGGGAATGGCAAGGAGGCGTGCGCACTGGGCTCGGCATGTAGGCTCATCGCATGGGCGTTGGACGGAGGAACAATGCGAGTGCATCGATAGGATGACGTGAGCAGGCGATGTGATCACACCAGGATGGCAACTACGACCTAATCATGTTGGGCTTGTGATGACATCGAACCTCTGGCTGGAGATGACGCGGCACGTTGAGCAGGCGAATCGCAGGGCAACTCGTTGACTTTGCTGAAGTAGGAACAAAGTGAAGGGAATGTTGAAAGGTAATCGTGATGGAAAAGACGAATCGAATCAGGAGAGAAGAACTTAACCGGTTTAAGAATTCTCACCCAAAGCTGAAGCTCTTCCCTATCCGGGATATCGATTCATTCTAGAATCAATAATCCCAGAGAAAAAGACAAATAATATTCATTCAACATTAAGAACATAAGGATAATATGGAGGTGTTTATATAGACATCCATACAAACTGACTCAATAAAAAAATACATAATGCAATAATTTTCTCATACAAACAAATTAATATTAGACAACATGCTTAAAATAACAACTATAGAAATAGAAATAACTAATATAGAAAAATGCGGAAAATAAAATTAACCCGAAATGAAATCTCTGATCAATCAGAATGAATGAAGAGATTTCCAATCTACCAAGTCAGCATGCACAGCATCCATCTTTCCAAATCAGTCCTGATAATTAGTCAATCCAGATCGAAGCAGTGTGGCTAATCTCAATCGTCAACAATAAACTTTACCGGAAATGAATTGGCGGTCGATCGAGGTGTTCCCACCAGATCCTATGACGAAATTTAAAAATACAATACTAAATACTGAAAATAAAATGCCAAATAAATCTAAAAATACAAAACTAATATTATTACAATAAAATTAGCTCTAAATATAGCAAGCCTTTAAATCTCCCAAATCTGCTCTGGATCAAGTCAAAACAAATGAAAATCAAATCAAATCTAAATAACGCTAATATGAAAATCTCTAATTAGGTCTAATCAATTTGAATTTGAATTTTGATTCGATACGTGATGTCATCCAAACCGTCAGATTCAATGCTGATTTATATTCCCACCATACATAATGTCACTTATTTTAAAGTAAAAACTAAGTGACCCATAGGCTTATTTGGTTGGAAGATAAATTTAGATAAGGAAAGAGAAAATATTTTATTTTATAGAGTTGATGGTGATCAAATTGTCAAGAAGAGTGAGCGTTTTAGATACTTTGGATCAATCATACAAAATGATGGTGAAATAGAAAATAACGTTATTAGCAGGATGAGTAAAATGGAGAAATACTTCTGGTGTAGTGCGATAGAAAAATCCCATCCAGAATCAAGGATAAATTTTATAAAACTGTCGTAAGACCAGCGATGATATATGGTACTGAATGCTGACCTGCAAAAAAGAAAACATATAAATAAAATAAATATTGCAGAAATGAGGATGTTAAGGTGGATATGTGGATATACACAAAAGGATAGAATGAGAAATAAGTATATCCGAAAAAAAGTTGGTGTTGTACCAATTGAGGATAAACTTAGAGAAAGTCGGCTTAGATAATTTGGACACCTAAATCGTAGGCCGATTGAAGCTCCAGTTAGAAAAATTGAGTTATTGAATTTTGCTCATGTACAAAGAGGAAGAGGGAGACCAAAGAAGACATGGCAAAAAACTATAAAAAGTGATGTTAGTTACTTAGACTTAGATAAGAATTTGGTAACTGATAGAGCGCAATGGAAACAAAGGATTCATATAGCCGACCCCACCTAGTAGGATTAAGGCTTGGTTGTTATTATTGTTGTATAGAGTTAATGGGAAAGAAATTTATTTTAATATTGGGAGGTGTGTAGGATGTGAAATAAAATTAATTTTAAAGTTGAAATTTGTGTTGAATGTGAAATAAAGTTGATTTTTAAGGTTGAAATTTATGTTGGATGTGAAATAAAGTTATTAAAATTTATAATAAATTAAAAATATTATTAAAAAAATATTTTGCCTATTTTGGGTAATTGCCAAACATGCCCACGTGAGTACAATTTGGAGTCTCCATGTGCAATGCCTTCAATATATCAACCTATCAATCATCCTTAAAAATAAAAAAATAAAAAACATATCAATCTATCAAAAGTTAAGAATTGTGCACAATTCAATTATCGTCTCTCTTCTTCTGCCATCCAATGTTCTATTTGTTTTGACACCACTACCATGGATGTCAATCATTCTTCTACTGGTACTGTAGGTTCATCCTCCTCCTATCTAAATCTCATGAAATAGATAGTCAACCTGCTGAAAGACAAAAAAAATGTGTACAATTTGGAGACTCTAAACATCTTCAACAACAATCTATCAAGAGCTAACAATTGTGCAATTCAACTATCCTGACACCACTACAATAGCTGTCAACCATTCTGTCTACTAGTTATGAGGTTCAGCTTCCTTCTATCTAATCTAATGGAACAGATAAGGTCAACCTGCTGAGAGAACCAATACTAAGTTTGCTAGATCAGTTGAGCACTTGAAGTATTCAATATCAGGGATAAATGAAACATTTTTCAGTTAATCAAGAAAGGTATAAGTACCTCAGACATCTTTTCTTCTTCAGATGTATAGAAGTGTGCATATTGCGAAATAAAAGCACTTTGATTAGCAATTGATTTATCTGCAGATAATCTGTAAACCAATCCTCTTGGTAGATACTGTTGCAGCACAGCCACGGACACTGCTCCATACCTATCACTGAAAGTAATTACCTGGGCATCCATTGATATAATCTCTCTGATGGATTTCAGAGTATCTAGAAACCCCAAGTCAATAAGACTTTTTAGTCCATCAAGAACCTATTGCAAAACAAAAAATTGACTACGCCATATCAGAAAAGATTTACTGCTAAAATAAGGATCATAAAGCTAATTTTATAAGAGTAAGATCAAAGTCCTAATGCAAAAAAAAAGAATGAAATTAAGAATTATATTATAGACTACTGTACAGGCCATATCCAGATTGGTAGACATTAGCATAAGAATTTGTCCAAAACTTGGTATTGCCAAATAGCATTAAATTAAAGGGATATTTACCTACATGTCATATCATTTAGTTTTATTTATGCATTACCCATTCATTCTTTGTTAATTACGCTACACACTCAAAACATTACAAAATCTTACATACACACACTTTAACTTATTTCCATTATAATAAGTTATCATAATTTTCCAATAACCTAACTACAGTTAGATTACAAAAAATCTAAGCTGTTTATCATATTATTTTAAGGATATTTAAATATATTTTGAGTGAAAATCCAAAAACTTTAATGTTTAGATGGTGGCAAAGGAAGGAGACATCCACGACATGAATTGATTTTATGACAGATCAGAGCTTTAGTGTGGCATTGAGGAAGAAAAAAATATGAACTATTAAAGGTAAAAATGTAATTTTAATAATTCACTAACGAAATATATTTTTTTTAAATAGATTTTGGCCTGCAAAGAGGAAACATATAAATAAAATAAATGCTGCAGAAATGAGAATGCTAAGATGGATGTGTGGATATACACGAAAGAATAGAATGAGAAATTAGTATATCCGAAAAAAAATTGGTGTTGAACTAATTGAGGATAAACTTAGAGAAAGTCGGCTTAGATGGTTTGGACATCTAAAATGTAGGTCGATTGAAGCTCTAGTTAGAAAAAATGAATTATTGGATTTTGCTCATGTACAAAGAGGAGAAATCCCTCAGGTGTGTTATACGATAGAAAAATCTCATCCAAAATTAAGGATAAATTTTATAAAACTGTAGTAAGACCAGCGATGATATATTGTGCTGAATGCTGGCCTGCAAAGAAGAAACATACAAATAAAATAAATGTTGCAGAAATGAGGATGTTAAGGTGGATGTGTGGATATACACGAAAGGATAGAATGAGAAATGAGTATATCCGAAAGAAAGTTAGTGTTGCACCAATTGAGGATAAACTTAGAGAAAGTCGGCTTCGATGGTTTGGACATCTAAATCGTAGGCCAATTGAAGCCCCAGTTAGAAAAATTGAGTTACTGGATTTTGCCCATGTACAAAGAGGAAGAGGGAGACCAAAGAAGACATGGCAAGAAACTATAAGGAGTGATCTTAGTTACTTAAACTTAGATAAGAATTTGGTAACTGATAGAGCGCAATGGAAACAAAGGATTCATGTAGCCGACCCCACCTAGTGGGATTAAGGCTTGGTTGTTGTTGTTGTTGTTGCTCATGTACAAAGAGGAAGAGGAAGACCAAAGAAGACATGACAAAAAACTATAAGGAGTGATCTTAGTTACTTATACTTAGATAAAAATTTGGTAACCGATAGAGCGCAATGGAAACAAAGATTCATATAGTCGATCTCACCTAGTGGGATTAAGGCTTGGTTGTTGTTATTGTTATAGATTTTGACTGAATTTTAACTCAAGTGTGTGTATGTAAGCTTTTGTAATGTTTTGAGTGTGCATAACGTAATTAACAAATAATGGATGGTAATGCATAAATAAAGCTAAATGATGTGGCATGTAGGTAAATATCCCTAAATTAAAACAACAAAAGTATAAAAGTCATCTAGCATCTCCTTTAAAGATATTGCAAATATCAATGGGGAGGGGAATGCTCCTCTTCCAACAAATGAAAAAGATGGTCATCTATTAGATAATATATAAGGCCCTGTTTGACAATGGGCTAAAAATCATGGCTAAAATTACCTATGGCCAAAATCTTAAATTTATTTTAAAAAAACTTAAAAATTATTTTATATCTTATCTCACACAAATTCCAACATTAAACAATCACTTTATTTCACATCCAACACAATTCTCAATAAATCAATTAATTTTATTTCACATCATACATAATTTTTAATATAACCAACTTACTTTATTTCACATCATATATATTTTTCAAAAATGGCTAACAATTTCAACCAAATCTTCTTTTTTTTTTCTTATTACCAAACAGAGCCTAAGATTCAACATTGAAGTACTATCAAAGTACTTTACAATGAGTAATGCTATGTAGTCCAAAAATGAGATTATAAAGAATGAAGATTCCTATGTGGAAATAGTGCCACGGACAAAACAATTACTTTTTCTTATGTACTCCCAATTATCTTCAATTCTTTTCGGATGCTTTTTGGTCCACATAGCATATTCCTTCTACAATAGTTTTTTTTTTTTACGCCACTTTTACAATACTTAAAACATCAAACAATCAGTCAAAAGAATTGTGACATCAAACAGCCTATTCTGTAATTGAAAAACCTTCCAAGGGAAGTTCAACAAATACGGAGCAACAAGAAATGTCTAGTAAGAAAATGCATGAAATATCTTCTAGTCCTATTATCACTTTATCAAGCCCATATGATTTTAAACAAGTTTGGAATATAGCTAGTTTCAAGAAGCCCACAGAATCCAAATTCTACCTATCAACTAACAATCAACACTAAAACTTAAAAGTTTCCACTTTTTCAATTTCAATCCTCTTCATTTGTGCCACTTGCAGCCATGTTGTGCCCATGTTTGTAAGTTTCAGAAAGAAGATATAATCAGTAATTAAAAAAATACTTACCATCTAGAGTTTTGAAAAATTTGTTAACTCAAATTGGTCATGTTATAGAAAATTTTGATTTAACTAAAAATTTTTCAGTTAGTCCCATACATAAGAATAATCACTAGAACAAGCCTAGTTACAGTGATAAGTCTTCTATAAAAGACAAACAATCAGAACAAGCCGTCTTAAAGGGATCTTTAGATGAATAGCCACATACCAGTAGACATGTACCAGAAATGTCAATAGCCTTCAGTGACACAAGCTCAAGAAGTCTCCCAGGGGTAGAAACAAGGAACTCAGGCTCACAACTCTTTAAGCTGAATTTTAAAGAAAAACACCATCAATGCAAGTAATAAGAAAAGTGAAACAGCAGCTTCCCTAAAACAGCAACATGTAAATCTGGAAAATAACCTAGTATACTGCAACATGAAAACAAAAAGAAAAAAGAAAAAAAAGTGAAATATCAAGAAAAAGGAAATGGAGGCCTCATACACCAATTGAAATTCAAAGTTATGATTCAAGCATAGCCCAACTTATTTACATTAGACACCTGCAAAGCAGCAGTAGCAACAACAACATCGTCTTAGTTTCAAAATACTAGGGTTTAGCTACATGGATTCTCTCCTCCATTTAGCACTAAATAAATCACTGCACCTTGAGAGCACTCCAAGGTCTCCTTTTATGACCTTACCTTGAATCACTTTTAATCTACTTGTTAATCCCTTAACATTGTCATTGAATCTCGTAACATTTACATATAGGAGGTTCTATAGATCGATGATGAATAAGATCAAACAGCTTAAACTTCATCCCCTAATCCTCAATATGTGTCATGCCCACCCTCTATTTGATATAATCATTTATACTGTAATCCACTCTAATGTGACGGTTCGTTCGTCTTTGCATCACCATATCAGTTACATCAATTTTACACATTTGTAATCCAAAAAAAAAATCTTAAGCATTCACACTAACATTGCATAAGTCAATCGATAGCAGTTTTTGTAAAATTTTTCGTTCTTGTTAGACATCGTCCTATTACAATCCTCCATCTGATCACCATGGCTTGATTAACATTTTCCTCTTTACTACAATTATTATAAATGATAAATCGAGGTACTTGATATTTCCACATGAAGGAACTACAACCCACCTAGTCTAACAACATAATTTTGTTAAAAGGTTATATAAAGTTTGGAAAAGGTAGGATTGACACAACATGTATGCATTAAATAGTACTAATTTACGAAAACTAATTCATAAAGAGCCTATAACTGTGGTGATCATTTGTATAAAGAGGTAATCAACCAATTTAAAAAAAATGCTAGCAAATAGAGTCAACAATGCAATTATCACATGAGACAAGTATTTACTAGATCATTTGTGTGGACATAATGGTGTCATTGAGTGAACCTATTGGAAGCTCATACTTGGGATGAGTCTGGATTATGCCCCGACTTCATCCAAATATCGCAATCAAGTCATTCAGCTTTCTTCTCAAGTGTTCTAATTTGTATGAGTTGCAATTCAACAGAAGAATATTTTTTTTTATAACAAACTATTGTATGAAAGGAAATGCTCTTCTAAGTATCAAGTAAAAGTTGAAAAGAACCAGATCAGACCGAAAGCCCAAGAAAGAAGATGACATCATTCAAAAAAAAATAAACAGAACAGAGGCAAAAAAGGGCATTATTTACCCATGAACCTGATGATCCAATGACGTCCCAGAATGCAGGCTAACCGTGTGGATTCCAAGAGCCTTAAGAGGCTTGCATATTGACCTCACCTGAATTTTTAGACAACAGGAATAGAAGCTAAGATCTAGGGTATTTGACAAATCTTTCTTGTTGAAGCAAAAAATTACTACAATCCTTCAACAGCTTCAGTTATGAAGAGAACGAATAGGTTTTGAATGAACAAAATACTGACACCTCGACAGCCCTATCTTGGGATGAAACGAGAAATAGAAGAAAGGGGCCGGAAGCTACTAGCCCTTGCTTGTCTTTTCTAGTAACGATGTCAGCAGCCATCGATACAATCCAAGCAACCTGATCCCTAGTTGCAAACGCCCCACTAGTCTCTACTATACTTAAGCCAGATGCGCAAATCCTGACGAAGTCGGCTCCCCAAGAACTGCCCAGTAGAACCCCATTCGCGTCCTTGTTCAAACTGTCCTCCTTTCCCCAAGCATCTTCTATTGCTTTCAAGCAAAGCAAGAGAAACTTAGAGATGGCATTGCCAAAGCTACCATCTTGCGTTTTTCTCTCCGGTACTGAAGTAACCGTATCCTGGAGATTCTTCACAGAGTCAGATTTATGACTCCCATGGAGCTTTATATCAGTATTTCGAGCGGATTTGGGATCCTTATTCCCGTTTCCTCTCCTATTACTGTTGTTCTTCTTCGTTTTGTTCTTCACAGACACAGCCTTCTTTTCGTGCCACTCATTGAAGGGATCTTCCGGCGTTGGAAGGCTGAAGCACATCCCCTGCGAGGATAAAATCAGGAAAAAGACTAATCGAGTAATAAAACAGAAGGTGATCTTTTGACTACAAAATGGAACAGCATAAAAAGGGAAAACCTCGCAGATGCGCCGCTTCCCAGCTTTCCGGCGGCTCTTGGAGGCGATAATGGCAGCGACGCGAGAAGGTACGGAAGACTCGCCATTGCGCATCCTCTTGCGATTGGCCTTGTTCTTTTTTCTTCTCAGCGCATCATCCCCCTTCGCCATTCCGCCGGCGGAGACGGCGGGGATCCGTGACGACCCCCAATAAAGGAATTGTGAAACAAATTGGTCTGACGGGTCTGTCTTCTACGCGAATAAGAAAAAGTTTCTTTTTTTTTTAATAGAAAATTATAAGAAAAACTCTCAAGTGCGAAAAATTATGGTAATTATATAATTAGTCCATGACATTGAAATTAATTTTAAAATAAATGACTCTGAATATATTAAAATTTAATTTATAAATAAATGAATGGAATATTCTAAAATTTAGTTATTATCCTTAATTATAAGACTTTGATATAATATTTGAGCTCATTTAGATATTTATTATATCTTATTTATTAATTAAAATAAAATTTTTATGAATTAACATGCCGATGAACTTATTTTTTAATATATTAATATCCTTAATAAAATCTTATAATTTTTATACTTGTGAACTCAAATGTATATAAATTCGTTCACTACTAAATTATTAAGCTCGTTCATGAAATAAACATGAATTAAATCCAAACACATCGAGTTTAACTTTAAGCTCGATTTTAGTTAATAAATTCTCACAACCTTAGCACAAGTGGAGCCTCGCTGGTTGAGTTTCCATATACAAAGGTAAAATCTTTGAATAAAAAAAACATTTTACAATATAAAGAAATATTTTTTAAAATTCAATTTTAAATAGTTTTTAAAATTAAACATAAGAGTATATATAAATATAAATATATATTATCTATCGCAGTTAAAATGACTTTTTTTTTAGTGAAAGTTTTCTTTGTATGAAATTAAATTACATGTCATAATATCTATTATTTAATAATAAAATAAATAATAGAATAGATAATTTTATTATTTTAAACTATTACTTATTTGACAAAAATTGAAAAATGAGTATATTCAAAAGAAAGTTGATGTTATATCAATTGAGAATAAACTTAGAGGAAGTCGGCTTAGATGGTTTGGACACCTAAATTGTAGGTCGATTGAAGCTCCAGTTAGAAAAATTGAGTTACTGAATTTTGCCCATGTACAAAGAGGAAGAAGGAGACCAAAGAAGACAAGACAAGAAACTATAAGGAGTGATCTTAGTTACTTAAACTAGATAAGAATTTGGTAACTGACAGAGCGCAATGGAAATAAAGGATTCATGTAGCCGACCCCACCTAGTGGGATTAAGGCTTGGTTGTTGTTGTTGTTGCTGTATCTATTTGACAAAAAACCTATATACGGCTCTTCTGTTGACAAAAAAATAATTTAATTTTTATAACACTTAACTATTGATAAAATAAACATCCTTTAATAATAAAAATTTCATAAGAACAATGCTGCGTAATTAGCTCCTATAATCAGTCCCCCAAAAATTTTAGATTTTCTGAGTAGTAATTTAATTCATTAATTAAAGTAAATAATCAAATGTTTTAGAATTTTAAAGGCTAATTTTAGGGACACAATATCAATTTTATTTTATAATATTAAACGCAATAATTTCTGCAGATATACACAAAAAACTCTGCTTCAAAAAAAAAAAAAAAATCCCAACAACGACGAAGATGCGGTGAACAGTTTCTCTATTCAAGTACGGCCGCCGACCGACCGGACCTCCATTCTCGCTACCCCACTCCTCGCTGCCGCCACCTTGTCCGGCAGCCCCCCACCCATCTTCTCATCTCCCCCATCCGCCCCATTCTCTTCGTCGACGTAGTTCGGGTCGCCAGGATCGATCGCAGGCGGCGCAGGCTCGAGCTCACTCTCGACTTCGCCGGCCGGCCCTTCCCAGGTGAAACCGCCGCCGTGGCCTGACTTGGGCGGGGAGCCGACGAGGCTGAGGCCGTCGCCGGGCTGTCGCTCCATGCGGTACACGCCCTTGTCGACAAGCTTCCTCTCGACGTAGCGGATGGTGTGGGGGTGGCGCGCCTTCTTCGGCGCCGTCTCCTCCACCAGCTTCTTCGTCTCCTCGTTGAGGCTCACCGGCTCCAGCGCCAAAATCCTTGGAGCTCTCCGAGGCGTTAATGGCGATCCTTCAGGAACGGTGTTCACCCTTCTTCTTTATCTGCTTGTATTGGTGGGGATCCGTCTCGCAATTTATACAGAGCTAGAGAGAGAATCGTGAGAGCCGTTGCAGCATCCAGAAAGAGATGGAAGATTGTGGAAGATGAAGACTGTTATCTGTTTCTAGGGCTTTAAATATTTATATTTTTATTTTTATTGAACGTGGGCTTTCAATTATGTTACCATTCTTTACAATAAAAAAAAGTTTTTTATAGTAATAAAAAAGTTAAGTAATTCTTAATTGAGAAAATATTATCTGAAAATTATTTTTAGTAATAACTTTATAATTTTTATAAAATTATTTACACATATATATCATTAAATTAAACAAATATTTATCTACATAGTATTATATAACATTAAAATAATATACAATATCAATTATATAACATTATAAAAATCTATATATCTGGTAGTGTTACATCTAATTCTTTTTAAAGATTATAAAACCAATGAGCAACTTTAATTATATATTATAATTTACAAATCTTGATCAATTTTCATAATTTCTTTGATTACAATAAAATATTTAGTTTATACGTCCTGTACTTAGCTCTTGTGCTAAAGCGAATTGACATGAGATTAAACCGTCTGCTTTAACATTCGTCAACTTTCAGATGATAGTCAATTCAAATTAACTGCTAAATAATATTTTTTTGAATGATTTTAGAGGGCGTTTAATTCAATATTATCTTAATATTATATTATGTCATTCAAAAAAAGTAATTATTTAATTTAATATATTTATAAATAATTTTTTATAAAATTATAAAATAATTAATTAAGAAGTGATATTTATATGTCATGATATTTATATTATATAAAATAATATCAAGATAACAATGAACCAAACAGAGTATACAAAATGTAATTTATAATTAATTTTTTTTATAAATTTTATAAATTTTGATAATTAAGTGTAAAATTCTTAGTATTTATAAAATATAATATTTTATATAAAGAATGCTCTAAAATTTATATTTGGTTTGAAATAAAATATTTATTTATATATTACGATCGATCTAAGAATGCTTTTAACTCATGATGAAATGATTTAATGTCAAATAAAATCATTCACTCTAATTTTTATTAGCTTTTGGGTCATCATAAATTTAAATTAAAGATTAAATATTATCATTATTTTAAATGATCAAAATTTTATTTTATTTTATTTAATTCAATAATTAAAATGTGAAATTTTTTAACTATGGTTAAACAAGAGTAAAACTTAAGCAGGATTTTTGATAATAATAAATAAAATGGTGTAAAATAAAGCTCTCCATAAAGTTAAATAATTTTTAAAATTAAATGTAAAATTACAAAATTTATTCAATATAGTGTTTTATATATAATTTTCCGATTGATATTACCTCAATGAAGCCAAACCCTTCCCTTTCCATAAAGCTCAATCTTTAGCCAAACCCTCGTCATTTCAGAAATTGAAGACAAAAGGGAAATGGCAAATATGGTGGCTCCGACGAGGAAGAACCCTCAAAATAGTCTCCTCCAAGGTGAGTTTCTTCATCAAGCATTGCTTTCTTTGCTCATAACGTCTTCAACATCATCAGTGCATGGCAAGCTCTAGTTTTTCTGTGGAATCATAATACCTCAGAAACATAATATTTCATAGATTCATCAAGCACGCAGAATGCAGGAATTTTCTGAAGTCTATGAATTAGAAGCAATGATCTCATCTAAGAACACGTCAATGAGCTGCAAAGGAAACAACATTGATAGCAATCCTAAATGACAGCAACAAACCGCCCTAGGGTTTTTTAAGCAACACTGAGAATCAATCAGTAGGTTATGAGGTTCTGATCCAGACAACTGAAAACAGAGAAAGAACCCAAACAATCTCCAAAATGTATGCTAAAAGCCACCTAATTAGCTAGACATTTCCTCCAATTGTATCTTCATTTGGGCAAAAGGAGAATTACTAACTCTTAAATCTGTTATTCCCTATGTAAGCATATGTTAATATCCGGAGAAAGCTTCTGCTCAGATGGGGGCTGAAGGCCTTGCCATCTAACAGACTGAAAAGACGACGGATTAAGATTGGGAGCGTTGTTCGAATTGTTTGCGTCATTGCTGGTATTTGGCACTGGCATTCCTGCATGTGATGCGACCCTTTCTCCTTCTACAGTAGTCTGTGAGATTTGGGTAACAGCAGTTAGCATTGGGGAGATAGGTGAAGTGTCAGAATTGAGATTCCTTCTCTGCTCCTTGAAAGCATTTGGCGTGAAACTCCCAACTACAACCTGGCAAAGCAATAAAACACAATGACCCCATTCAAGATAACAGCAACAAAAAAGTTCTAGCATGTAGTAGTTATTTTATTCGAGACAAATTTGGACTAACTCGAAGATTAGTAAGATGAAAAGTTACAATTAGACTTCAGCCCTCCTAGGTAAGCCTCAAATGTGGTACAAATTCATACCAATGTCGTAGAGAATATTCTGAAAATACGAAGAATTCCCTAGTTTTTACTTCCTATTGTAACCTTCTATGTTTGTTTCCTAATAGAACTGTCCTGGAAAGCATTTGGCAAAGTTAGTTTTATAATGTTTTTATTCCTCTTGTGTACATTGCTATTAGTAGAACTCCTTTTGATCCATTCATTCAAATATTAAGGGCCCCAACCCTTCGACTGCTTGTTTGGAATTTCATTGCTTTGTTGTCTTTACTGATGATTTTGCTTGTGTTACCTAATTGCATTTATTAAAAAGTAGTTTTAAGGTACTATTGTCTTTAAAATCTTCTAACAGGAAATAAAAGTTGGGTTTTTGATCTCTATAAAGACTACTTGTATAGATAATATAGTTGAGTACACTTAGTCTAAATTTACAAATTTTTGTGCCTCCTACGAGATTTTTCATCAGATTTCATGTGCTTATTCACCAGAATGGTAATGCAACACAAAATTAGTCATTTACTTGATGTAACAGCCCACTGCTTAAAGCTTCCGATGAATGTTCTTCATCCTTATTCGGGGAATGCATTCTATATTGCTTGTTTTTAATTTATAGACAATTCTATTTCAGTAATATTAATAAATCTCCCTCTATTGTCCATGCATCTTCAAGTGAGCTTGTTTTGTTAATGTTCTTTACATGGGGCTGGTGAGCTCTTACATGGAGCTATTTGATGAATCTTCCAGAACTTTGGTATTGTGATCAAGTATATTGAAAATTTATTCATGACTAATGTTACTTTTTTTAAAGGATTCTAGCATTCCTATATTTTTGACTGCTATCAACCAAGCCTATGAGACTTTTTAGATGGATGTTAGTCATGCATTTTTGTATGGAGATCTTTTTTGAGTTGTTTATATGGAATAACCTCTAGGCTATATTGCTCAGGGGGAAAATGAAGTATGTAAGCTTTGAAAGACCATCTATATTTCGAAACAAAAGTTTCAAGTTATGTTTGACACATTCTTGAATGTGGCAAGTGACTTTGGACTTTGGAGCAATACTATAGGCCACTCAATCTTTGCGGGACAGAGGCATACATTTTCTATTTCACTTTTTCTTGCTTAACGGAAATGACTAGAATGAGAAACTTAAAGTCAAATAACATCTTCAAAACTACTTTGTTACTAAAGATTTAGATCATCCAAAATATTTATTAAAAATTGAAGTTGTTTATACAGAAATTTGACAAAGCCTAGCTTAGCATATTATAAGTGGTGCAAATGTAAGTGCAAATTATTACATTCGGCTATCCGTAGATGTGGCCTGCCAATCAGCGCTTGCCACATATGCACTGGGCCGTAGTGCATACGCGGTAGGTGCTGATTGGCGGGCCGCACTCGCGGTTAACCGAACACAAAAACTTCACAAATGTGAGAACCCATTGATTGATTCACTGAAAATGTTCATATTATCATCATACGCATCACCTAACTACACATCTACATTAAATTTAAGCTATGATTAGCTTCAGTGGTAACAATATTTTTCTCATATTGTGCTTAAATTTATAATTACATAATTACTATATAATAAAGACATTTTTATGATCGATGCATATTATTTTATGATTTTGATTTATTGAGTTTTGTTAAGAGATAACTTAATGAAGTCCCCTTTAATTTTATTTGTCATACGTTATACTTCTTTTGTGATGAATCATTTGTAACTACAACATGATCAATGAAAATTTGGATTTGGTTCTTCCTTAAAGATATAATTTTTCTTTCTGTTTTTGGTGAATTAGAATGAAATTGTGATTATTTTCATTTGGATTGTTCTATTCGCATGAAAACATAAACTATAGAAGTGAGTTATTGCTAGATTTGATTTTGAGGAACCTATACCAAAAATATCTAATTTATTTGAAATCAATTGACTTTAAACCCTATTTCAATTTGGTAAATTCCTATTTACCAATGTTCTCTTTTGATTTCAACTTTTTAATCGATTAATTATCACATAATGATGGAAGATCCACGTCCGAGTATCGTGTTCATGTCGGAAATGAAAAAATAAAATGTAAAATATTATAGCAAGATCCAATACTGATTTGAATACAAAGTGGTGGCTCGTATTATTTATGAGATGATGTGGATCATAATTTTGTTAAATTAGTTAAACTATCTTACAGGTAGCCTATGGTGATGCATTTTGAGCCATAATTACTATCTATACTATCTTATTGAGAATGACTGATTTTATCAAGGAAGTTGTATAATCAAAGAAGATTGTCATATCTCATATTGAAATTAAAAATCAACTACCAAATATCTCTACTAAGACTTTAACGGCTTGCTAGACTTTCCGCTCTTTAAGACAAGGTAGATTTATGTGATATATATGCTCTAATTTAATGAGAAATCTTTGAAAATATTTTGAAAGTTCCTAAAATTCTTAATGTTATTTCTCTAATATTCTTATTTCCCACCTCCTAGGTATATAGACAAAGATTTTGTCACTTAATTAGTTTGAGAATTTCTTACTTTCTAAAACGAACCAATTAATTTTCATGTTACTATCATACGTCTAGGTGGTATTTAAGCTATGATCAACTTGTCTGGTAGCAATATTTCCTCTTCATTGAATTATTAATCATATATATATATGGTCGATGAGATGGTTCCATGCTGCCCATTATGGATCGTTGTATATTATTTACTACTTAGATTTATCTAGTTTTGTTAGTTTTACTTAGTCTAATCCTTTTAATTTTATTTATTTTGTTTGTTGTAGTGGCACGTTTAATTCTACATTAAATGTGAGAAATTATCCCTAACTAGTTCATGATCAATAACATCTGATTCTGGAATGAGTCAATTCCTCAAATTGAAGATGTTACTTAAAAGAAACTCACCAAATTCCTCAAAAATGAGAAGTTTGAATCCATTGTGATCAGAATGCATGGAGGAGGTACTTGAGAATGCAGATCAAAATCATGTATGTTATTCAGCATACAAAGAAGTCTAAAGCATGATGTTTACTAGGTATTCATACTAAAAATTCAAAAGGTAGCTAATGATGAGTGTGAGAAAAACAATAGCAAGAATGATATCAGAGACATATAGACTTAAAGCTTAGCAGTGCCACATTTGATACACTTCCTAAATTAGGAATATGTAAAATCATTAACAACAAAGAATAGACCCTTTTTTTACATTATTAGGTACAATATTTAGGTACAATAAAGTTTTACAGCCTAACTTTAATCAGTTCATAGTTTAGACAATAACAAAGCAGGCTAACACCGAAAAACTGTAAATAAAGTAGAGATTCAAGCTACCTGAATTGGACTGGCAGCAAGCAATAACCCAGCAACTCCGCCCCCAATAACTCGACCGTCAGGGCCAGCAAGTGAGACACTCAACCCACCCGTTCTACTTCGAATGCCACCGGAGTCAGTGATTGTGAATGAGCCAGATAGAGTAAGTATTTCGAATCGACCCTGCATTGCTTCGTTGCATAAATAAGTGCATCTTGCGTTGATTTATGAACTAAAAATTACTTATAAAAAGAGTTAAAACAGCCAAAATTCAGCTTTTGAGTATTCTTTTGTATGTTTTTGCAATGAATTAAATCATCAACAGGCCTATTTTGGCTCCTTACTAGCTCAAACATAAGCAAACAAAGTTTTACATGCTTCACTCAAACATCTTGTTGCTTTGCTAGGTATTGTAATGAGAATTCCTCCAATGACAAAGTTGAGTGAATGAAATCTGATTTAGAAGATGAAGTTATTATTTATATGGAATCACAAGCCTAGCATTTAATTCTTGATGTAACACACTTTATTTCTAGTTGCTTAGTTTTGTGAAGCAAGAGCATCATATATAATCTGTAGGAAGTTTGAAAGAATTTGGGCATAACCAAAATGGAGGGGGAGTTGAGTTTTAAATGAGCTACAAATGAGAAAGAAAGATGTGCAAATTCTCAAGTCAATGAAAAATGGCAAAACTCAATATGGGCAATTGAATGATTGAGGAAGAAGGTGAAGTTAGGAGAGGTTTGACTTGTGAAATGAAACCTCCAAAGGTATAAATTTCGAATGAGTATTCAAATGTCAAAACACTGAAGATAATTTTGAGGTGAATTTAAGAGTTAAATAGCATTTGGTCCCTCATATTTGCACCCCTCTAGTTTTCAAATTAAACAGATTGAGATACATGTTTGAGTAAAAGTGTAGATAAATCTATTTTTATAATAGACGTTATTTTTATAGAAAAAAATTGAAAATATTTACTTTTACAGCAAGCAAAGTTAGTTGAGGAGCTCTGCTGACAACTATTACTACCATAAAAGCTATAATGATAGTTACTTTTTTATTGTAGAAGTAATGTCTACAGCCAAAAAGGACTCATTTGCACTTTAATTTAATTTTGTGATGAATCTGCTTAATTCGAAAACTAGAGGGACATATATACACAAAGAGCAAATAAGAGGAACCCAAATGCTATTTACTCTTATTTATTGAAGGAAAACACCCTCACACTAAGCATTCAATCTCCCAACTTCTAGCAACAAATGACAAAAACCAACTACGAGAGAGAGGAAAATGTTTGTTAGATCAACATCTCTATTTCCATAAAATATAATGAAGGTGTGCTAGTTTATGATAGCTATTCTTAAAATTAGACCTATGGGCTGTAAGCCTGTAACGAATACTACCTTTCGATGGTCATTCTCAAGGGCACCTTTGTTCATCATGAGCACTCTCCTTGTACCATGTGTGTTATTTCTTTTGAATTGGTGATCAGTATATTTTAAAAGTAATATTCTATTATGCCTCTTGAAATAGTAAAAATTTAACATATTGTCTACCTACCTAATATTTTCTCCTCCCATATTTTAATGCAAACATAATTTTTTTACTAGGATCAATAATATTTAAAAAAAAGGATTAATGACAATAAAAAAGAAAACTTAAATTTAAATTTCTCATAACTTTTGGAGAAAATTTGTACCAAAAATAATGAAAACCTTTGCAAAAAACCTAGTTGAGCTAATCCTAATCTCCCAACCTTCATAGTTTGTCCCGCATGAAATCAAAGTTTAATAAAAAGTATTTATTTGGATCGTAATATGCAATAAATTTAACTTCAAGAATCTTTAATATTATATAAGTTTATTTTGTGGACTTATCAGCAAGTTTTTTAAACTCACAAACTAAAATGTAATTAAGAGTTAATTATAGAGCCTTATTAGCAAAGTTTTGAAACTCATAGACCAAAATATAATCAGAAATTAAGTATAGAGACCTATCAGTAATTAATCCTTTTATTATAATAAAACCTAGTGATATGGTCCATCTATGGTGGGATTTATTATCTTCTGAATGCAGCATTTATTGCAGCTGCTCTCTAATGTGAGATTTTTTTTTCTGTATTATAAATTGCCCAGCAAATTCAGGACTTCACACAAATTTGTAATGTAATTAAAATTTTGACCACTTGGCATAAATCATTAAAGCTTCTGCATAAATTCTGGAGCCTAAGTGTTAGAATCTTCTCTAACAGCCCTCATCGAACAGCCTCCTCAAACAGCCCTCATCAAACAGCTCTTCAAGGAATTATTAGCAGATCGTATCCTCCGTACTACTATTTTAACTCAGTATTTAAGGCAGTATTGGAATCCATTACTTAATCGTCCTTTGTAGGAATAAGTGTCAGACGTGACAGACTGCATCCATTATGTCCCTTCCTCTCTAAGTTATAAATAAGGAGGAGAAAAAACTCTCTAAGGCTCTCTCTCTGCCTCTCTCTTTCTCTCTTGTACTTATTCTCTTATTCGATCTCCATTTAGAGACCCTCGAGTTTTATAAGAGAAGAGATTCAATTAGTGGATTTAAATCGTCTAGATGGTGTCGTGGTTTTTCCCGAAATATTTGAGTTTTCATAAATACTAAGAAACAAATTAATTAATTTAATTTCAACTATTAGTCAAGCAGAGCTTCTGATTTCTATTCCAAATTAGTCAGAATGTAAAACTCTGTTAAAACAGAAGTTGATATAATGAAGAGGATTAGCTCAAGCTAATTACTGCAGTTCTCTTATTAGAACGAGCGATCAGTTTCACACAGAAGTTAAAGAACATGAAGGGCTGCGATTGGCAAATAAATGGAAGAAAAATGGTGGTACGTGCCTCAAACGTCAAGATGCCTCCTGAAGAGCCTGGCTGGCGTAATGTAACGTTAGAAATAGCTCCATTTGCAGAGAGAATGCAAATAGCCCTCGGCCCTTTCTGTGAGAAGGAAAGAATCCTGGCTGCCACATCCTGAATTGAACGCATATAGTAATAATATCTAAAGATAAGTCACTGAGTAGCAAGTTAAACAGCAGATATATCTCTGAAGAAATCAATGAAACACTGTAAATTTGTAACAGTGAGCATTGTGGCAGAAGCTCATCACCTCTCCTGCTGCTACTGTCACCACGTGTGGAGTAAAACCGCCTCCAGCTGACAAGGTGAACCATTCTCCTTCATACACGAATGCAAATGAAATAAGAGGAGATGATATTTAGATGGCGTTTTGTTCGATGTTATCTTAATGTCATGTTATGTTATCTAAAAATTTTCGTTGTTTGATTTGATGGTATGTCATCAAAAAATTGAATAGTATTGAGATAATATCGAGCCAAATGTCGCCTTGGTTCCAACTGATGATATTGCATTGTAAAATATGAGAAACTATGCATGAAATAGTGTGTATTTTTTTTTTTCGGTTCATGTTTTGCCTCGAGATGAGAGTTGAAAAATGTCTCGAACATAAATATAATTCTAGTTAATTTGAGATGATAAACTATAAATCTTAATTCAAGTTGGTATCAACTAGATCTCAATTTTAAATTTCAAAATATTAATGAATGTCTGTTTAGTTATGTATTGGTCATGACATATACAACATATATAGGAAGCATAGACACAATACGGGAAGCAGAAATACGACACGATACGATAACTTCTCAAATTACATGATATTAATATAACAAGACTCGCCAAGTAATATAATAAATATCTATATAACTTTTGCTCAATATTATAGAAGCATGTAAAAAGCATGAGCACAATATGGGAATACGAGAATACTGCTTGACATAACACATTGAGATATATAGATATGTGCATGCCTCCTTGTACTCGTTTTTTTTTTTTTGAAGAGCATATATATATATTCGCTCAAACAAATACATACATGAATGTACGTGTGTCGATTCTCAGTATAAATTGAGTTTATGTTTTGAGCAATTAACTTGTTATCTAATTTAGAAATCGAATCGATTTCAAATTAACCAAAAAAAAGAGCAAGTTTTTGAGCATCAAGCATGATAGAAAGCCCCAATCAATTGAAAAGCATATATGTTGGAAAAAAAAAAGGTATACACCAGCCTTTAAATGCCCATTTCAGCCCTGAGAAACATACCAAAACAGGAACACTGACAAGAACAGGAAAAACAAGAAAGAAGCTGCATATAACCAATGCAAACAAAAAAAAAAAAAAAGAAAATAAACAAACACCATTAATAGAGGAGGGTCCATGGAAGACCTTTCCCCAAATTGTGGGAAAATTTTTTTTTATATGATTTCATCATAGATCTTCAGTGCATCACAACCAACATTGCAAAAATTAGATCGAATAAAAAACTGGCTTATTATCCATTTCATAGTCAGATTCGCCTGGCTTATCATCAAACTGGTAGAATAACTATATCACTTAATTCTTAAAACATTCAAAAAGATAAGATGATAATGTTCATGAAAAATAGCAATAAATATTTAAAATAAGATATGTGTTTGTTTGTAAGGTTAAATTTAAGAAGGTTAAAATTAAATTTAGATAGAGATATTTTTTTATTGAAAGTTGTGAATGATGTGAAATAAAGTTAGTTATTATGTTGGGATATGTGAGGGATGTGATATAAAGTTAGTTATTATGTTGGAATATGTGAGGGATGTGATATAAGTTAGTTATTATTTTAGTAATATGTGTAGGATGTGAAATAAATTTAATTTTTAATATTAAATTTTATGTGTGATGTGATATGCCTGGTTAAAATTAAACCAGGTTAATTTTAAAGCTCTAGACAAACGGGACCTTATATTTTGATATCAAACTGGATCAAATAACTCAGTTTGATTTGAAATCACTATGTTCTTGTTCTTTAAAAAAAAAAAAAAAAAAAATTGGTTATTTAGATTCAACTAAAATTGGAGAGAATTACTTGTATTCAAAACTTAGATTTTGGGCTAAGGTGAACTGGCATTACCCCGAGTACGGCTAGCTTTGAGTCGAGTTTGAGCTAACGAGGCGCAAATTGGAATGAAAATTTTTTAAGTTTAAATCAAGTTTGATTCGAGTAGGTGGTATTTGTCGTGATTTTAAGTCAATTTTTTTGAGTTAAATTAAATTTAATTATGTCATATTTTATTTATATATGATATATATTTACATTTTATTTTTTATATTAACTACCATAATGTTACATAAAAAATATCATAATATACTTAGAATAAATAAATTATTTTTACATATTTTAGAAAATTTTATATATTCATAATTATATATATATATATATTGGGTTTATTATAAATTTAATTAATTTTATTTTCGGTAACGAACTTTGAGCTAAAAAAAATTAAATTCGGAGTGAAATAAAAATGAGTTTCCAGGGATTTTAGAGTTCCGAACAAAATTGGGAGACGATATGAAGTGAAAAAAAAAAAACAGAGAGAGAGAGGGGAGAGGTGTTACCGAGAGTAGCAAGGAGCTGGCGTTTGCCGGAGCCCCGCGGCCGGCCTCTACCGCGTTTGCCGGAGAAGTCGGACGCCGGAGAGAACGGCGAAGACGACCTCGGAGTCAGGGCAAGAGCCGTAACATCTGCCTCGTACTTCCTCGGACTCCCAGATATCTTCCTCCCAAGCTCTCCGCCGTCGCCGGCGGCCCCCATTATCCCCTTTCCCCTTCCGAGAGCGATGCTCATCCCTCCTACTGCGAAATCCGACGAAGCAGCCGCCAATTCACTCCCTCTTCCGCTTCCATCATCTGATCTGACGCTTCCGGCGCTCGCTCCGGCCGGCGGCGACGGAGTTGAGGCAGGAGAAGGCGTTAACGACGGAGACGGAGACTCAGCTCCCCCTTCAGAAACAAAGAACTCGAAGCTATCCCTTCTTTCCATTCGCATACGCCTCTCTCTCTCCCTCCCTCCCTCCTCTTTCCCACTGCTGTCCTTCTTCTCTCTTCTGAGAAAACGGACGTTTCTCTCCGTCGGCTCGCCGTCGCCGGAAAAAATGGCTTCTTTTTTTTTCTTTTTTTTTTTTTGAAATTCAAAATGGCTTCTTTTCTTCTTCTTCCTCGCCCTCCACACCCCTGCTTTTTCTGCTGCAATACATTTAAAGGAAGAGCGGGCTCTCCATTTCACAATTACCCTTTTACCCTTTCACTTTCACTGATTTACACTCTCGCCTCTTTTCTACAGGAGTCAACAAGTTTTTTTTTTTTTTGAAACAACTTTATTTAACAAAAATTGCTGTTTGGTGACTACATCTTAAATGAAGATACTTCAAATCATCGTGTTAGGTAGAATGAAATAGTTTTAACTTTTTTAAAATCGATTCACTTAAGTAAATCTATTATTTTTTTTTTCAATTATGAATCCAAAAAAATAGTATTATAAAACCGAAATCATTTATAATATGGATTCAAGTGAAGTTGTTTTATAATCAAATATCTTGGACTTGAAGACTTTTGAAGCTGAATACTTTTGTTATACGTTTTCTTATTAATGTCAATTTTCTTTTTGTTCTGCAAATATAGAAATAATTTTAATAATATAAAATTGATTAATCTAAAAATCAAGCGACTGTCAAGCATGCCAAAAGATTTTTAATTTGAACCTAAAGATATCAATCTAATAATGAGAGTCATGTCAATATCTTGAAAGTCTCCCAGAGTTTTAGAATTGATGAAGAGAATAAAAAGTATAGATAGCGGAGCGATTGTTTTGGAGAGAACAGAAACTTAGCCCGCAATAACATAATCTAAAAAGGCTGGGGAGCAAAACTATCGAAAAAGCTCATAGTTGATTTCTAACATAATAGAAAAAGGTGAAAATTATTAATATATCCCACTCTCATATTAAAAAAGAGTAAAATCACATCGAAATATTTTTAAGAAATAAAATCGTATAGCTGAACTTAGTATTGACTAAAACAGATAGTATTTTAGACATGTTATAACAATTAGTCGATCATCCATAGTGCAATATAATTAGAAGATTAATCGGGTCAAAGGTAATGAGCCCGCGACGAATCAATCCAAATTAACTAAAATTCAGTTTCTCATCAGTTGGAAGTGGGAAAAATGTGATTATGGAATGAGGACAAGGGTATTAAGGGAATACAAGAAGTTTACTCCAAGGATGGAGAACCTCAAAAAGGGATTTCTAGGCTGCAGGGAATTTATTGGAAAGATATTTAAAGCTGCTGGCAACTAGCAAATAGGTTATTTCCAGCAATAAATAGCAAAAAAATGGAAAAAAGAATAAAAAAAAGAAAAAGATGAGCAAATGATTATAGTGCTAAACACATTTATTGAGGTGGCTCTCTTTTTGAAACATTTTGCAAGGGTAAAAATGGAATTTTCATTTAATAATATTTTAACAACTTCCCAATTTATTTATTCCTTTATTTTAAGAATTATTACCATTTCCTTTTATTAGTTTCCTCTATTGATAGTTTTATATATATAGAAACTTTTCTTTTTATTTTCTTGGGATAGTTGACTATATGCCACACCATTTCACTTTATTTATGCGTTATCCATCCATTTTTAGTTAATTACGTTATGCACACTCAGAACATTATAAAATCTTACATACACACACTTTCACTTGTTTTCATTATAATGAGCAATTATAATTTTTCAATAACCTAATTATAGTTAGGTTATAAAAAATTTGAACCGTTCATCATATTATTTTAAAGATATTTAAATATATTTTGAGTAAAAATCTTAAAACTTTGATGTTTATGTTGTGATAAGGGAAAGAAATATCCGTGATGTGAATTAATTTTAGGACAGATCAACGCTTTAGTGTGACATTGAGGGAGAAAAAAAATACTATTAAGGGTAAAAATATAATTTTAATGATTTACTAATGAATTTTTTTTTTCAAATAGATTTTGACTAAATTTTAACTTAAGTGTGTGTATGCAAGATTTTATAATGTTTTGAGTGTGTATAGCGTAATTAACTAAGAATGGATGAGTAACGTATAAATAAAATGAAATAGTGTGACATACAGTTAATTATCCTTATTTTCTTTCAGTTGCTTGTAATTATTATAGAAAAAGTAATAAAAAAATTTTAAATATGATGTTCCGTTAAAAAAAAGTATATTTTTTTTATTCCTAAGAGTAAAAAGATTAAATTATGGACTTATGAAAAAAAACTTAAATTTTGACTTTATTACTAATTTAAGCTTAAAAACAATTATTTACATGTTCATTATTTTTTTATAAATAATCATATTTACCTAAGGTGAAAATACATTATTGATAAATTTTTAAGATAATAGATGTAAATTTAATTATTCATAGATTAATTGAAAAATAAAGATAAATTTATGCTTGATGTATATAAATCTTCTATCTATTCTAATACTTAAAAGTTAAAAGCCAAAAATATTATGTGGCCAAAAATGGATAGAATTAAAAAAAAATCACTCTATTTTTTTCCCAAATATTTTTCTAAAATATCCTCAATATATTTAAATAAAATACTTTATATTATTTTGGCTTAAGAAATATATAAAATATTTTTTTTGATTTTAATATAAAAAAATATTAACCTCATATTTTTTTATATGCACTTGCTTCACTGTTGCCAAAGATAAGGCCATGAAAAAGTAAGAGAGTAGTTAATTACTTCTCACCAAGCTTAGAGTCATTTGCATTTAGGTCTCATAATTTTTAATCCAATTCAATTAGGTCTCTTTTTTCTTTGCGCATGCACGTTCATTCATGAAGATTAAAGTTAAAAAAAAAAATCCTTTAATCAGAGGAATTATTGATAAACTGGAATATGATAATACACGTGAACTCAGCACGCTTTATCTTTCGACAGTCTGAAAATAAAATTGAAAAATTTTCGTAGCAAGAATTACTTTTATTATTGTTGATTATATCGCTATGTAATGCATGCACAGATTAAATTTGGAACGGTATTATCAATCGGTGGTGATCCGAAAGAAATTAACTCAAATCAAAATGAAATGAAAAGTTGTAGCTTACATGAAATAAGTTGTAATCTCAAGGACTCCAATGAAATTTTTAAAATTTTGCCATTTCATGCTCTTTTTCCGGTCAACAAGGAGAGCCTGATGCCTGCCAATTGGTTATTTTTTAAAGTCTAATTTTAGAAAGAATTTATTATTTTTAAAGCCTTTAAAAAAAAGAAATGCAATAAAAAAAGAAATGCAATAAAAAAAAGAAATGCAATAATGATGAGCATACAGAATATAGCGAAAGAAGTTGGGGCATTTTGGTAATTGTTCTGATTCCCGGGAGCATAAACAAAGGCTATTTCTTGTCGGCTATGCTTCCACAGATCGAAATATAAATATTTGCATATAAGTTCCAACAGTTTTTAACATATTACATTTCAGTTTTGATTGGAGTTTTTAGGAATAAATGTGAAATAAATGAAATAAATGATTTTATTCCGTATATAAACACTATCCTTAAAGCGTTTAATTACCCCCACTATTAATGCTACAAAGTTAATGGTAATAACACATCAGGACATAACAAAATTATTCGAAAATTAAGTTAGCAAATACAGAAATTTTACAGTGGCTTTTTATGATTAAAAGTTTAAAAATTTAAAAGTTAAATTAATAAATTTAAGACTATTATTTATAGAGTGCTACAACTTTTAATCACATTTTTTAATTTTGATATCGATAAATGCAACCATTGATTTTTAATCCAACAGACAATTTTTTTTATTTCAACAAATAAAATATAACTATATATAATTTAAGAAACTAAAATTAAAATACAAAAATATGAATTTCATATTTGAATTTTTTAGTTCCAAGTTCTTTTTCACTAAGTGCCAATTCTTTGATTTAATAATATTTAGTTTTAATATTAATTTTATTTTTCCTCTATTTTCTCTATTTTTTTCTCCATTATTCAAGTATTTATTTGCTTTCACAATGAATTTTATATGATAATCTTCTTGATTGTATAAATTTTTTAGAGTTTTATTTATATTTATTACTAATATTATATTCATACTTATTTGAATTTATAATTTTTAATCAGACTTATAATAAATCAGACAGAAAATTTAATGATAAAAAAGTAATGAAGATTAATAAAAATAAATAGAATTAATGGAGATTTTGAAGTTCAAAAGAGAAAACAAATAAACTAAAATTTGATAAGTAAAATGCTCCAAAGAAATAGAGTAAATATTAATTAGTAAATTGGCTCAGTTATTCTATCTAAAATAATGGTTAATTGGTGGACCTAACAATAATAAGCCTCCAATTCCGAGGTCCCATATGCAACATTTCGACTTAGGATCTATGTGCCACAAAATCTCTACCTAAGGGACTCATATGTAATTTAGCCTAGGCATTATTATTATAATAAGTTTTTAAAGGGCCTGCAAAAGCTCAGCCTTTATAAATAAATAAATAAACAAATAAATAAATAAATATATAAATATATATAACTTTATAATTAAACCATGCTGCATACCAACCGACGGCAAGAATTAGTATTCTGTTCAAATATATATTTATTTATTAAAATCGAGTTTGAGTTTGATCACGAGTTTATTTTAAATTTATTCGAACTCGATTTGCAAATATAATGGCATATTTGAGCTTGATTCGTATATCATTCACAAATAAATTTTCTAATTTATTTCCAAATAAATTTACTTTTATTTGAGTTCATGAATATAAAACTATAAACGAATTATTATTATCAATGTCTTCATAAATAAATTCATCGTCTATTTTTAATGATTGATTAATAAGATGTGCTAAAATTCTAAATGAGATTCAAGCTTTTTGAGTGAGCATGTTAATTCATGAGTTTTATATGAATAATTCATGTCATTAATAATCCTAATGTTCAAATTCATTTAACTACTAAAGATATTAAAATAATATTTATGTTTATTTATTAAACTTGATGAATTGAACATGAAGAAACTTTTATCAACAACATAGAGCTTTTTATTAAATGAAGATGACTCTGTTTACCGAGTGTCGAGACTGTAAATGAACTAAACATTCGATAAACAGTTTGACATTCAGCTCAATAAGTGTTCGTTCGTATTCAGTTCATCGATATTAATAAATAAGGTTAAACAAAATTTTAATTGTTCTATTGATAAATGAATGAGTTTTAGCATGTTAGTGATTGGTTCGTTAATGTTCATGAAATATTTGTTATGGTTTTTTTTTTTTTTTCAGGTTCCAAAGATATGTATATATAAATTAAATAAAATGTGATCGAAAATGAACTTTTCTTTGCATTGCGTCAATAGTAAAATTGCAGATGTTTGCGCCTCGCTTGGTTCGAGTTAATTATTTTACTCAACACAAATTTAAACTATAAAAATTAACTTTGTTTCACGTCCAACACAAATACGAATATTAGAATTGAAAGTATTTTATATTTTACATACTTTCTAATACTAAAATAAATTTTTCTCCCATTAAATTTAAAAAATAAAATATTTTTCTCTTTTTCAAAAAAAAAAAATTAAACCAAACGAAGCCGTAAAATCACATTCAGATCATTCATGGGATCATGGGTTAATTACCTAATCATGTCTCCAATTCACCATAGATGAGATGAGCTGAAAATTATGATTCAAAACATTAAAAAAAAATCTCAAACTTGAAATCATGTAATAGAATCGGATGACATTCAGCCTTAGAATAAGTAGAATCGGATTTAATTTTAAATTTTGGATAAGCGAAGCGGCTTAATTTCAAACCATGTAATAGATAACGACAACTAATGTTAAATTAGATTTATGTCAATAAGATCCAACAATTTCAAACTATTCAATTTTAGCTGCGTCTGCAATGTTATATACCTCGATCCTAAAATCATCTCTTGTGAACTTTGAAACCAACATTTTCATTACAACTAATACGTGAAGCAGTTGGTTTACTATTAACAATCAGAACCATATGATCAAAAGGAAGATCAAAATGAAGATCAAAATGCTCTTTAAGGTTTTAAAATTCTACCTCGGCACTCGGTCAGCAAAAGTGAAACCAATCATTCGATAACAACTTCCTTGATTGGGCCATCGGATGGGGGATTTCATAAATAACTCTTCATGTCAAAAAAAGGGGAAGGAAGAAAAGAATCATCTTGCTATCCACACTCTTTCCTTCAAATTAACTATTTTTTATCGACAAACTTCACACTCATCCTTACAATATCGTGAATTTTCTCTACTTTATAGAAAAGCACATAATTAAAATGATACGTTCTTTTATTCTTTTTTTTTCTATGAGTCTTCTTCTCGATATCACAAGGTCCTTTATATGATGAGTTAAATTTTCTCACGGACAAACAATTAAGTGAGTCAACATTATGTTAAATGACCCATGGCTAGACCTAAATGTGCAATCATTTTTCTTTTTCTTTTCGGCTTCAATCAAATTTGGTTTGAGATTATAAAAAAAAATTGATTTATAATTGATATTAAAACTTATTCAAGCTAACATTTATGTTGATAAATACAATTCAACGAAACATTGGATATTGTAGAAGAAAAGCAAATGTATATTTCTATTTATAGCTTTAATCTCTTTTCTCACGTGCATTTTGGAATTGAATGAATTCGATGAATTCATGATCAAGTCGTAGGCCGAATTTAGTTCTAAAAGTACTAAAACTGAGTAGGTCAGATCAAGTCTCAATGTTAGTTGTTAGGTGAGCCAGAGCCAACCACGCTCGAAACTTATTAGTGTTGATTTGTGTTTATGTGAAACTTAAATTAGATATATGCAGACAAAATATCTCTCGAGTCTTGTCATACAAACATTATGATAATTAAATTTCATTAATATTCTGAAGTTTTATGTTTTCAATTATAGTTTGTGTGTATATCATATGAAAAATATTTGATACTATTTTGCTCTTTTTCTCACTTTTTCTTATGAGGCTAAACATTAAACACTGATTATCATATAATAATGTTTCTATTCTTACGATGCTATTTTTCATTCAATAAATTTTCCCTTCTCATACATAGTTAATGTCTTCAGATATTTATTTGCTATTTTGTGTAAGTTTATATAGAAGTTTTGGTTCCTTTTAATTATTTTTTTTCATGATTATATATTTGGCCTATTTGTAATCATATTTCAAAACATTTTTAAAACAAATTAATTGCAAAATAACAATAAAATCATATTACATATTAGCTGCATCAAGAATTGGAGTGTTGGGTTCTCTACATTCTCTAACATATTACCACATAATTTAATCGATAACTACTTTGAAGCCTCAAAGGCTCTGTTTGGTAATAAAAAAAAAAAAAAAAATTGATTAAAATTTTTAATCATTTTTAAAAAATATATATGATGTAAAATAAATTAAATTAATTATATTAAAAATTATGCAAGATGTAAAATAAAATTGATTAATTTATTAAAAATTGTGTTGAATTTGAAATAAAATAATTGTTTAATATTAAAATTTATGTGAAATAAAATATAAAATAATTTTTAAAATTTTTTTTAAAATAAATTTAAGATTTTAGCCATGGCTAATTTTAGCCATGATTTTTAGCCATTGTTAAACAGGGCCAAAGAGTCGAAAAAAACTGAGTTAAATTCAAGTTGACTCGCTGAAACTCAACTCTTTAATAAAGAGACCTTCATACAATGTTTTTTTTTTTTTTTTTGAAAATTTCAGACAACATTTTCAGTCTAAATAAATCCATCACAATTCGAGGTGGAGGCCAAACTTCTGAAGAGGAAATAATGGCCGTCTGATCAAGTCAACGGCAGGTATGAAGTACATTGGAAGAACAGCACGGTAACCAAAACCTCCAGCCCATACTCAGCTCAGAATGATGTTTCCCATAGAGCATAGATGGAAGAAAATTAATGATTTAATAATAATCAGTTCATAAAAAAATATTAAAACTCAGAAACCAAATAAAATTATTTATCCTGCAATTCATCAGTAATATAATATTATTAACTACATGTCACATGCATTATTTACATTAATTAGACCGCAATGCACTTAAAAAAATTAATCAAATTCCATTTGAAATAAATATTTTCAATTTCAAAACCAACTCTCATGCCAGACACAGTCCAAAATGCTCAAGCAATTTCACTCAAGCAAACAACTATGAACCTCATGCTATCACTGGGAATGTTAAAGCCAATTTAAATATTTAAATTTACTATATTTAAACATCTCACACAAATTTAAATAAAAACCTAACATTATTCAATATCTCACACATATTCCAATATAAAAACTAATTGTATTTCATATAATACTACAATATTAAACTAATTTATATATATATCTTACACAACTCCCATCAAAAATATCTTAATTTAAGATTAACAATACGACAAAAAATTTAAATCCGACGACTATTGAGAAATGCTTTGTCTTTGTAGACAAAAAAATATGATTTTACCTATACTTAGCTTTCAATATGAGAGAGATGCGTATCACTACTCGTCACTGTTTGAGCAATAACAAGAACAGTCACTGCTATACTTGTTCCAGAGCTCCAGCTCCACACTTCATTAAAACAGAACAGTTAATGCTACAGAATGTTTAAATAAAGAAAGGGAAAGGAAACTGCAGAGAGAAGAAGAAAAGAATGACAAACGCGCAGTGTTCAAGTGAAGAGCAACTTGAGTTCCTCTATCCTTGCTTCCCGCACTTCCTGATCAGTAAGTGCGCCTGCGATCAGCCGCTGCTTTCGTGCCTGCACAGCCTCCATTCTTTCCTCCACAGTTCCCTACAGAACAGGGTTAAGCTTTCAGAGGTTTATAAATTCGTTCGGAGGTAGTAAAAGCATGAAATTGATATTTCTACCTTCACAATGAATCTTTTAATTGATACTGTTTCAGTTTGACCAATTCGATGAATACGCATTACAGCTTGCTCTTCAACAGCTGGGTTCCACCAAGGATCCTATAAACTCAATAAAGAATAACAAATGAATGTAAGAATGCAAAAGAATAAATAACTTACTGAAGATTGCTAATGCCTTTCTTGTAGGGGAGAGAACAATCCGAGTTTGAGTTGAGCAAGAAACAGCTTAGGCTTAGCTCGTTGATTTACAGATCAGCTCAAGCTCAGCTAGTGGCTCAAACTCTAGTTCGAGTTGGCTCGCTTGATAAGCAGTCGATTTTGAATTGAATCGAATCTTAATCGAGCCAAATCAAATCCCACAAAAAATTTAGAATTATTTTGGGGAAAAAAAGAAATTTAAACTAACTTTATTGGGTTTTGAACTTGGGTCAATCACAGCCACAGGCCCACCAAATACACCACCTAATCACTAAGACGCATACATTTATGAAAGCAGTAAAGAATTATTTTACATAAACAGACCGTATTACTTGTATTACGAAAACTAAAAACCAAGCCAAGTTTAATCGGAATTGATCTGATCTGAATCATGCACGGACTTACATTGATCAGTTTATGCGCTATAAATATGGTTGTGGATCAGCTCAACTAACATGACTCAAGCTTACTTCAAGCTAAACATTGATTCAAACGATGAGTGATTATTGATCTTTGGACCAAACTACCCATACTTTCATGCCATTGGCTTGCATGGAGTGACTGATTGATGCTAAAAGCTCTCATCATTATGGGCTACAGGGAGGGGCAATAAGCAAAGCCTTACATCAAAGAGGCCTCTTTTTGAATTCAAAACCTTACAACAACTGAACGTCAAACCAAAAGATTTCCATTATAAAAACACGGTAGAATTTCAACAGGTGTTCCAACATATTCTAGTATGACTAGGGAGCTATAGCACGCATATCAAGATCTGAACTTAAAATTTGGGCCTTCAACTAAAGCTCGTTCAAAAAAATTCCATCACATTTCACAAATATTTTTTTCTCCTTTTTCAAGGTTTATCTAAACCTCTCAAAACTCATGGAAGCATAATTAATGAAAGAAACGAGGCTTATCTTAAGTTCACTAAACAAAACCTGAGTTTCTTTTTAACTAGTGAAAGTCATCTCAGAAGACAGAAGATCAATGACTTAAACATCAACTAGTTCAAAAAGAAAGAGCCAAGAGACAAGATACTCTTCTCATGTTCCAGTAACTGGAAAGCAGCTTCAAGTGGAGAATATTCCAGATGGTGTCGTGAAAAATTAAGAGGTTACAGGATTCGAGCATAAAAACTAAATAATCAGACCTTAGATGTAACACCTAGAAACATAGAAACATCAAACAGAATTATCAATTAGACCCAAAAAGCACTCGTAAGCTGGTTGACGTAGAACTATTTGACCTAATCTGATAGAGAGAAGACAGGGTGGGTTGCCTTTTGAAGAGCGGGAAAAGTGAATATCGAAGGGATATAAAAGTCAGTGAATAAAAGAAGTCGTATAGCAAGAATTAAAAACTATAAGATAATTCTGACAAACGATTTCTCTAAATGATGTTCCAGAAAGAATCAGCCACTCTTTTCAAGAACAATCACAGCTAAAATTAACACAAAAAGGAAAACAGAAGCAAAAAAAATACTCCTTTTGTCATCTGGCAATTATCACGTTACTACTCATTTTTGCTCTAATTGTCAGTAAAATTCAAAAAATTAAAAAAGAGAATTAACGTAAAATAAAAATCAAATCAAAGTGTTCATATGCAAACTCTAAGCATTACTACATTAAGTCAATCAAATAAAACACAAGATTTGCATTAATCCAATTCGGTACTGGGAAAGTCAATATACACAGACTTTGTATCGTGTCATCTTCAAGTGCAAAAAAAAGAAACTAAAAAGGTTCTTGACCAGTAGAAATGAACAGTATTTATCAAAAAAAAGGAAATGAACAGTAAATTATGTAGATTTTGGAACTTCAACCAGACGATATCAACAATTAAAAGATTACATGAAGGGACATTTACTATCGTAATAGTTCATCTGTAAGGGGAATACTAAAGAATTAGAAAATACCAAGAGAAAGGCACTGCATGCAGCAGTCAGGTTTAATCCAACACCGCCAGCCTTCAATGACATCAACAAAACCTAGCACAACAAATTATAGGGAATCTTACGCTCAAACTAAGCCATGCCAAAGAACAAAAATACAACTGTATCTTAATTTTAAATGACATACCACAATTTGTTTGTCCTCTGTAAACCGACTAATTACTTTCTCCCTTTGGTGTTGATTTAAAGTCCCATCCAACCGAGCAAATGTGATATTGTTTCTGGAATTGCAAAATCCATATCATAAAGAAATCTTACAAAATATTACAAAAAGGATATTGAATGGCCATAACAAAAGAAATTTACGCATTGAAAATTATCATTCCCATTCAAACTTCCAGATGGATCAGACTTATTGACTGCTTTCGGGGATAATATAGGGTTTTGAAAAGGCAAAGGTTGATTTCTATATCTAACAGCGTACCATATACTTCATGAAGAAAACAGAATCTGAATAAGAGTTCTGAGAATAAAAAGGCATCAGAGGGTAATTAAGATGAATTGCAAAAATGTATAATTTTAGTATCATCCAAAATAAAAAAAAATACATAACCAAGTAAAAACCCCGTCAACCGTTTATTGCATCAGGAAAATTGCTCAACAAGCATGGAAGGGTGCACAACAATTACGACAAAGTAATCACATGATGCTTAATAATACAGTCAATTTAGCATGATGGCAAGTAACAGGGTATTGCTTTAAGAATAGAGTCAATAACTAAGGTCAGCGTAAGGGTTACTGTACCGTGATAGTGGGATCTGCAGAAGATCCAAAAAGGCAGTCCATTGGCTAAAAACTATACTTTTGGAACCTGTAGCTCGAAGCTTCTCGAGTTCTTTGAGAAGGGCAGAAACTTTTGATGATTCTACCCAGTTTTTCTCGACATCAATTTGAAATCTACTATCAGTAGGAGCAGTGATGAGGTCCTGTCTGTTAACAGTAGTCCTGTAAATAAAAGACACTATTATGACTCCACAACAAATATGACAATAAATCTTTGTCATGCAGTTTGAGTTAACAAGAAAGAATACCTACAAACAGGACAAAGGCCCAATGTGGAACTACGCCAGCTGGCCAGGAGACACTCACGGCATAAACGATGAGCACATGGAGTCAGGACTGCATCTTCATATGCTTCAAGACATATTGGACACTCCCCTTCACCTTTACTTAACTCTTCCACTACTTCCATGACATATGCCTTTGAAAGAACAGCACTGGAATCACCACTAAGACAATCCTTGTTTCCTTTAAGAAAACGCTTGGCAAGCTTGTTAAGGTCCGCAAACTCCTTTGTATCACCTCGACTGCACAAATGAAACTCTATCATAAACATGTTTAGTGATCAAGTATTCATTTACATAATGTAAAAAGAAGATACAAGCAGTGAAGATTGATGTAAAAAGTCAAAAGCTACAAGCCCTCCAAAAAAGTATGTACACATCATCATTAGCCATTCCGAACAACCAAAATCAGCTATATGAATTACACCATCATTCTTCTTTAGAGCTCATTTTCATGTCAAACATCTAGCTACGCTAAATCTTCATAACTTTTCTAACTACCTTGTCTTCCTTCGCTCTCAAATTGTTACATCAATTATCCTTTAAAGACATTGAATTTATTAGAATAGATCTTAGTCATCACAATAGAGTTTCTCATATCATATTTCAGCAGTGCAATAATGCATATTGATGTAGGAGAAATATGAAAATGACATGTAAACATTAAAATTAGCAAATTAAATTAGTGAGTAATAAAAATTAAGAGCAATTATTTTCCAAACTATACTAAAATGATAAATTAAAAATTATGTCACACGAATTTTAAAATATTTTAACATAACAATTAAATTGGATCATTTGATAAAAAAGAAAATTTCAAGGTTATGATTATCAATTTAACTTATTCAATTATTAAACTTAATTAAGTAAATTACCCATAGTAAATAAAAAATTAATTAACTTATTGCATGCATATTTCATCCCTCCACTATCTATATGCCGTGCAAGAAAGAGGAGAGGAAAGAACATAACAAAATGGGTTTCTGGCGATCTGAGACCTAATTGCACCTACTGAGTGGGAGTAAATTCTCACTTATTACTGACACTAAAGAGTGACAATAATCTATAAAGTAGCTCCATGGCGCTAAAGTAAACTGAGAATTTAAATAGAATATGATATGTACAACATGAAGTATGTTTTATCTATTATTATTGCCTATACATTTTAATGTTGATTGCTTTCGTATCGTGGATAAAATATTGAATTCGAGACAACTCACCTTCTATTATTTTTACAGGTACACCACAGAGAAGTGTAGGAGAGAGAACACTTGATTGGTGATAGTTTTGTACACTTGGACTATAATGATTATAAAGAATATTTTATTAGTACCATATTTGATGTTTTGGACAATATTTCCTGTACTTTGGACTATACTTTTGTTATTATTCTGATTGCAATTAGATGTGCCACTTAGTTTGATTTGATGTAGACATAAGGTAAAGATGAATTTTTTTATAGTGATAGAAGTAATTTCCCTAAACTACTGAGTCGCACCCGACTCGGCTATTGATCTGTTGCATGATTTTCATATTAGCGGGTCAAGGCATGATAGAGTTACCCTCCAATACCTGCTTGAAGAACCCATATCTCATTTATTCTGAAAGTCAAAAAATTCCTCAGTCATCCTCTATAGAAAGTAAACAACTTACTATAGCATTATCATACTTGCCCAAATTCTATTAGTCTAAACTGAGAAATGCGATTAGTATTCTCTTTCCAGTCATTAACTAATGGACAAAGTCTTGATATTTATCTTATAATATTGAAAATTATCTAATTAAAAATGTCATTTCACATATAAAACACCATGTTTTAGAGTAGCAGCATAACCAGCAGGATCAATGCTATTATTCTTTTTTAACCCCAGCGGTCAAAATAAAGTATCAAGGAACTACCAAGGAAACAGACCTCATCACAAGAAATGGATGGTCACAGCACTGGCGTAGGCGTAAAAGCAACTCCAAAATTGAAGCATAGTTGTGAAGTACACGCCCTTGCTCAACAAATTGGTCAAATTTAACCTGGAAGCTTGATATAAGTAGAATTTCCTATCATGTAAGTATGAAAATTATGGCAGTTATCCTATGTTTACCTTGGATCTTTTGAACAAAGCCTCATAGAAGTCCTTTTCTGCTACCGTCAATTCACAATAGGTAACTTCAACATTTGCTGGTGGAAGAACAAGGATTGGTCTGTATATGTTGAAAAATATTAAAAGAGAAGCAAATATATCAGATAAGGTCTCCATCTATACTTATTAGCTAACCTGCCCTCCCTGTCTGTGGTAAGTTTCGTTCTTCTTAACATTATAGGCTTTAGTATCTTTTGCACCAGCTTTAAGCCACGTTCATCACCTACCTCATAGGGCTTTTGTATGAGCTTGTTCCACCTATAATATATGACACCATAAAATACAATGGCAAGTCCAAGTAAGAAACCCAAGAAAGTTCACAAGATTGGCATGTTATAACATCTAAATAAAGATTTTGGCCTGCAAAAAGATGTCAACTGACAGGAAGATGGAAACACATGACTGGGTAAATTACCTTGAAGTCTTACGACTACAAGAATAAAATTGCTGCATGGTAACTTCAGAGAAGACTCTAGCCACTAGTAAGGCTAGCTTATCTAACCGTACAGCACTATTCAAGTCTCTTATAATCAAGGCCTACAGACTCAAAATTGAAATATTTTGAAGATAAAGTCAAGATAATCGTGGAAAGCAAGCAAACAAAAGATGAGTTTGCTTGTTACGTACAAAAACCCTCTAGATCACACACAACTCTTACGACATGATAACACAATATATAAAGTAGCCAGATTAGCAATCTCTTTCAAACCATACAAGAGTTACCTTTGCTTTATCAAAACTTTTCTTCCACCAAGGACAAAGTCACAAAACCATGAGCTACCAAGGGTAACTGAATGAATTCAATAACAACGAGAACTGCAGAAGACCACTTAGTGAAGAACAAATGCAAGGAACATAAATAACACAATACTGTGGCTTATAAATGTGTCCTTAATGATCCATCTGGCTCGGATTAGCCAAGCATTTCAGCAAAATTCTCTAAAATGTGAAAAAAAAAAGTTGACAAAAAAATATACGTTCATGTTACTGTATGAATGCCCGTGCACACATGTATCCAAGACCTTTATCTATGAGAATTATAAGTATGCAATGGTAAGAGATGCCAAAAATAGAAAGCAAGTCTCAATAAACCTGAATGATTAAAATACATTTAAGAACCCACTGACAGGCACAATCTGTCTGATGGTGAGAATAGAGGACAAAGACCTTACACTGACCAATTTCCCCAAGGCTCTACCCGCAAAAATCGAAGAAGGCTGTACAAATCTTCAAGATTGTTCTGTCACAAGAAGTAAAGTCAGGACCCTCAAAAACAGGAGGAATAGAGGTCACAGAAAATAAGAGTGAAATCCATTCTGAAGATTAAACTGCAGCTGAGGTCCTTCAAAAAGGGTTTAAAAGAATTAAGAATGAAATATAGTTGAAAATGGAGTTAACTTCTACCAATGTAACAATAAAATTTCAAAATGATAAGGCACAAATAGTGTATGAAACTAAGCACAACTGACCCAACTAAGAAAATTCAATTAAGGCAGGAAAACACAAATGAATTCTCATAAGCCATAACGATAAATAACAAAATAAAGCCAACCTAGATTTAGAATGAATATCATATGACATGCCTCTACTCCTTTATGAAGTATTAATTTACAACCCAAAGTTCGTATTAGATTAGAAAAAACAAACAGAACTGATCGTCTACAACATTACTCTTATTAAAAACTAAGTGATGGTTGCTACAAGCAGCAAAAGGTCCATCCTGGTCATATAGAAGCACGCTCTCATTAGAATATCAAAACAATACTAGTAGTAGTAGATATCAACTGCATAAGTGCAAACAGAGAGTAGTAGACTAGCAAATGAAAGTATTCACCAGGAATTGAAGTAAATCATGTAGCTTATACATTAGTGAAAGTAAGGCTGTTAACAATCTAACCTAAAGCTGATCCGACCTTAACTCAAGATGATTTGAGAGTTTTCAATTCGATTTTGATCGATGCAAGATTTGGACGAGGAGAATTCGATCTGACGTCGATCTCAGCTAGGCTTGACTCATCGGCTATCGACCCAATCTCGATTCAAGTCAATGTTAATCTGACTTTCAACTAATTTTCAATCATCCAGTTAAAATTTTAGGCATACATGTGTTTGTTCATGCAATCATTTTAAAACCCCATCATCAGACTTTCAAAAAAAACCTTGTCATTGATCTTTATCCAACAACTAACGATAAAAAAAAGATCTACAATTAACAGATTTAGGGTTTGAATAAGAGGGTTCACAAAAGGAAATTCAATGAGGCTATTGCTTGAAAACTACCATGTGAATATTTTTTTACTCAAGAAGATTCAATTTGATCTCATGCCAATTTAAAATTGAATCGATCAAAATCTTGAGACATAAACTTGTTAGTAGACTTGCTTAGACCGAGTCGATCTAGAATTGATCCAAAAATTCAACTCAATCTTAGATCGATCATCGATCTTTGATCGAAATTAATTGCCCTAAGTTACAAGTATGTGGAATGCAGCTTGTGTTTGATCATTTGTTGTCATCATTACAAGTTTCTACATCCCAAGAGAACAATCTCCATAAAGAATATAAAAAGGTTATGGATCACAAAGCTGCTCATATTTCCATAGAGCAACGAGTGAATCCTTAAACTAGATATTGCAATCCTTAAACTAAAGCGTTCATATTTTAAGTGGCATTCCAACAAGGAATACAGTTGTAAAAGTTTGTTCAGTACTGAGTACTAAGGTACACAAGCAGATAAAGTCAGGAAAACACATTGGTGCACCCAACAAAAACTAGCAACTCTTATTCATTGAAATGATTGTCCGTAAGGGATGATGATGAAATCGAAAAAGCTATTATTTCATCAGTTTAAATGAGAGATTCCCAAGCTTAAACAGCCAGAAAACAGAAAATTTTATTTAAAACATTGTTTGCCCTATTTCAATACAAGCAAGTCAGAAAAATGCTTAAGATACGCATTGAGGAGCTGTCAATAATGCTATTGCTACATTCCACATGAAATGCAGGACCACTCAAAAGTAACAAATTACACGCAAAGACAATCATCAAAACATTTAAGAAATTAGTTTCAGAAATGAACAGCATGAAGCATCAAAAACAGATGCTATGGTCATAAATTGTCCAAATCCTTCCACAAACAACTTATTCAGTACCTGAATAGGAGTCCCAGTAAGACACCACCTCATGTCAGCAGTTAGGGCTGCTGCTGCCGTAGAAATTTGGCTCTTCGATGATTTTATAGTATGCGCTTCATCTAGCACAATTCTAAACCATTGGACCGAGTAAAGTCCACCATTTTCTTCAGAATTCTAAAGAAGGAACATTTTTAGAAACTCTCACCCATTCAGCATGTTAAGAGTATCTTTTGCAACAGTCAGTAGGTGTGTTTTCTGCAAGTTACCTCAGCTGAAAACTCTGATGCCAGCACCCCATAAGTAGTCAGAACAACATCACTCTGTACAAGGAATTTTGCATCTTTAAGTCTACTTGAACCATAATGAACATACAGAGAAAGGGAACCATGTTCAGCATGTGTCTCAATCTCAGCCTGCTAGCCCATAGTAATCGAGACGTCAATCTCAGTAATGGCATAGAAACTAGTTTGTTTAGTTTGAGTAGCTCTATCAAATTCGCATTAATGAGAATACACACAATAATAGTTTTTGTGCATCATGAATACCTTCCATTGGCCTATCAGTGTCATAGGACAAACAATAAGATTGCCTCCTATCAACGAGGGCTTGGATTTCAACAACTTATCAAA
Source organism: Apostasia ramifera (assembly GCA_019297695.1). Taxonomy (NCBI): domain Eukaryota; kingdom Viridiplantae; phylum Streptophyta; class Magnoliopsida; order Asparagales; family Orchidaceae; genus Apostasia; species Apostasia ramifera. The sequence continues at coordinate 287,483 of JAEMOT010002861.1, read as the reverse complement.
GCCAGAGATGCTTGAACCTTTTCTGGAAACACTAGAAAATTTACTCATACCATGACTGCTGATGTTATCTTCATCGCTTTCCAGATTTGAATTACAAGTAGGCAATCTCCCTTTCTCAGAATGAGTAAGCATAAGAGCTATGGTCATTATGGTCTTCCCTAGTCCCATTGCATCTGCCAGAATCTACAAATACTTCTCCAAATAAATTCCACAAATTTAAAAATAAAGAAAATAAAGATAGTATTCAGGATATGGACAATTTACTCCTCCTCTGGAAATTTGCTGAGTACTAGGAAATACAGTTGTTGCCTCACCCGAAAAAGCATTCAAGTATATGACAAGATTCCTCCTACAGATACAAGATCACAGTTGATTAATTCATTTGTATTAAATGGCAAAAAGAAAAAAAAATTCATTCATACTTGTCAGCAAGTTGATATGCATCCCAACATGGATGAAGGGTTCTTTCTTCCACCAAGCATCTTCCTTTTTCTATTTGAAACATCCAATGAAGAGCCTGTTTCTGATAAGGGCGCAATTCACACTGCAGTGTTTCAGGAGGATTCATTTCCTGTATAAATTAGATTAAGTAAATTGCATTAACAACAGTATACCTAACATACATCAAACTCCAAGCAGCAAAACCTAAGAATTTTACAAGTGAAAGTCCTAACAACAAACCAAGAAACTTAACATGCTAACCTCAAGTTCTGAGCTATCTGTTGTTCCAACAACATCATCTACATCTAAATCTGATAAGCTTTCAAGATTACTTTCAGATTTACTTCCAAGAGGAAGTAACTTCCAGCACTTCTCAACAGGTACAGTTAATGCAAGCTCTCCAGAACTGTCCTGCAATAGAACTGCAATTGGCAACAAATTGGGATAGAGAAATTTTATTGAAGTGCAGTGGCCCTGCATGTACCTTGGTCTCCACAGGCCTCTTTCTGCTATATAAATCATCCAGGGTCAACTCAGCCTGCTTATACATCGGAGATACGTTAAAAAGGTAGTATTGGTCACCAAATAGAAAGTTACATTTCAAAACAGTCAAAACAACCCAAACTCTATACAAAACTATATTAATAAACAAATATAAAATATATATATATATATATATAAATATATGTTAATATATCTGAATATACATATATATGTATGTAAATACAAGACCGTGTTATTCAGTTGGCACAAATTCTTTCCAGGCATGCCAAGGTGTAGGATCCGCCCTCCAAATTATGTTTAGATTTGAAACAGTGAAAGGAGATCACGCTCCAACTTGAATGCCATATCCTTCAATGTTGTGGTCAATGGATCGCCATCCATCGCATCCCACGGTCAAATGAAATGAGGGGAAATTAGAATAAGCAAAGGACTTTAAAATCTTGCGATGGAGGCCATTGTCATCAGCGAGAGATGATGAAAAATTGAAGAAATGGAAAGCTTGAAGGAAGATTTTTTCTTACTAGGATCTTGGAAGGGATCCGAGGCTTAGATGTCAGCGTGGAAAAGAGGGTCTGAGGCAATGATTCTTTCAGGGGTTTGACATGGTTGTGGGGAGCAATCATTGAGTTCGAGTCCCATTCCTCATGTATGTCCTTATTTTTATCTTGCTACTCCCCTAGTGCTCTGAGTTATTTTGTCATTTCATCTTCTTATTCAAATTTCCAAACTAGTATTTGAATCTTCTTGTATATGCTTTGAAAATGCTATATCAGATATCATCCACTGTTCTTAAATTATCACACAATCATTTGGCAAGTCCGTTGACTTTGTATTCAAATCTAGGAATGATCTTCATCTGCTCTTATAGTGGCCGTTGGAGCAGGATGGTCGAAATGAGTTTACTATTCATGCCCGTGTCTTACTCCATGCTACATGCCCGATGCATAATTCTACTAGGTCATAAGCCAAGGTCATAATTTTACTGAGTTTCAGAACTTGAGTCCTAAAAAACTTCCAAGTAAACCACTGCCTTGATGGTTAACCAAGTATTTCAATGAGTGCCTTGAATGTTTTGAATTACTCTAAAGTGGATTCACTTGAAGGGGTGTGTCATCTTGTACACTGACCATCCTTCTCACCATGAAGGAGAACGAAACCCGGTGACAACACCCACACTTCTCTGTAGATTCTCACGTTGCTCTAAAGGTGAAATTGATTCCCTCATTGATACAGATGTTATTTGTTGGACGGATCTACACAAGTTCACAGTTTCTAGCCTTAATGTCAGCGTTTTCTTTTTTCCCTCTAGCAAATTTCCTGGAAGATTCCTAAGCTTGCGGCTTTATCTTGTGTTGTTCTGAAATTGCTAGTCAGTTAGGGTGGCAAACCAGAGTAAAGGCCACCTTTTGAGTTTTTAGTTGGTAAAGTCATCATGGATGAACTTTAATCCCATTTGTTGCTACATATGCACTTAACGATGCAGGATAGAAAATGGGGGTAAAGTCACTACTTAACCCCTAGTCCTGACCTATATGCGCTCATAGCATTGAGTCATCATTTGCATTTATCTTCTGAGCTTGTATCTACATTTGCAAGGCATTTCAATAATCTTTGTAGAGATATCTCTAGAAGGCTAGTTCTAAGTTTTGATATGGTTGACGTTATGACTGAGCGACACTGGAGATCATGTTGAGCTTGCTGAGAGAGGCTTGATCACGACTTAAAAACATTCTAAGTAATTCCTTTTTAGAACCCACAAGATATTGTCTATGAGGATTTTGAGACCACGGGTGTATTTGTTTACCTTATTAATTTTTAACTTAGTTGTCATATCATACATAAATTTAATATTAAAATTTAACTTTCATATCAAAATAAAAATTAGCTTTATTTCACATCAACACATATCAAAATAATAATTAACTTATATTATATGTCTCACACATTCTAAAAAAAAATATCACAATCTAAGTTTAACTTTAATATTATTAAAATTAATTATTACACACCCTAAAGATGCTTAAAAAGATAAGCTATGAAGCATTAATGCTTCGTGAAGTCTAACATATACATATCACTTTCATATCAGATATTGATACCATCAGATACTCTACCGATACATATCCAATAAGCTACACAATATATCAATTTTGATTTTACTTTTTAAAAATTTGATGCTTATGCGATATTTATTCAACACCTTATGATACTTCTAATTAGAGAAACAAATACTAAATCAATCGGTCTAGCCCACAATATAAAAAATAAAAAAAAATCATATAAGAAAGATGGCCCATGCATAAACTTGAACATTAATATTGAGATAGCGATACATTGAGCTCACGTAATTAGAATCGTAAAGTATTGCGCACTTTAGTATTTTGGCAATAAAAAAAGATTTGATATTTACAAGCTATTGAACTTCTAAGTTGACCTATTTTAGCGATCTTACAAATGTCAATGATATTGTTACCTTTTCTAACTCAACTAATATTTTGCTATTGCTTTTGTTAGACGTTGATCACGCTTCTTTGTTACCTCAATCGAACTCATATTAAAAAAGGACTTCAGAGGTTAAAAAGAGAAAAACATGCATATACTCTGATTAGATTAAAATATATGGATTCAAATCATAGTGCTTATATTATTTATCAATTATATTTTATTTGTATCAAGTCAATTTAGAGTGAAACTAAAGATAATCTATTAATATATATTTAAACTTCACGATAATCTGTGACAAAATGAGAATTAATTAAATTAAATTAACTTTATAATATTATTTAAAATTTAAAATTATTTGAAATTCAACGGTTGTTGAAGAATATTTTTTACTTTTTCAAGTTGGATTATCCATAATACAGTCTTTAATGGTATCAAGAATATTTGAAAAATTATAATTAATTTTAAACAAATTCAAAGGATTTTTTTTTAAAATCATGTCAGTTGGGGGTGGCAACTTTCTACACAATCCGAACCCAAGCTAGCTTAACAAGGTATACGTTGAGCTTATATTGGTAAATGTCATAACAAGTTGACTCAAATTTGACTCATCTAAGAGAACCCGAGTATGAGTTGGTGGGTCAACCCGAACATAGCGCGCCAATGACTCATTTATCAAAATTAGTATTAATTTTAATATTAATTATTAGATGTGTATTACATAATTTAGTTATATTTTTAATATTTTTAATTAAAATTTATGATTACATTGAATTAAAATAAAAAATATTAAATTTATCAAATTTTGATATCTCAAAATCATAATAAACAGATTAGCAAATCAAGTAACCCGTTTGTTAAATAGTTTGAGTACGAGTCTTGATGCTTAATGAATTTAATAAAAGGTCGGGTTCAAGCCAGGCTTAAATGGGTTGAGTCAAAAAATGAGTTGACGCAAATTCGTCAACCATATTGTCACCCTTAGTACCAACAAGGTGAATAAGTGATTCCGGTCTACTATATGAGTTACACAATAAATATGAGAGTATTTAAGGTGACCCGTTTGTTAAATAGTTTTGAGTACAAGTCTTGATGCTTAATGCGTTTAATAAAAGGGTCGGATTCAAGTCAAGCTTAAATGGGTAGGGTGAAAAAATGGGTTGAACCAAACCAGCTAACCCAAATTGTCACCCTTAGTACCAATAAGGTGAAAAAGTGATTCCGGTCTACTTATATGAGCTACACCTTAAATATGAGAATATGACACGTTAAACATACACATATATAAATGTCGTATTCTGTCATCTTTATATCCTTTTTTTTAGTTTGTCGCATTACTACATCGGTATTATATCATGTCCATATTACCGTATCGTCCTCGTGTTTTAGAGAAGGTAAACAACTTGTAGGAGGACTGAGTCTTCCATATCATATGTAACAAGCATAGTCTAATCTGATCCTCTTTCTAACACTTTGATTCCCATTTATTCACATCCCTCCTGTTAGGTCTACTTCCCCTCCACCTCCACTGAGCCACCACCACCTCAAATGTTTCATCTGCTTTAAGTATTTTAGGTCCATAGTCCAGTTAGAGTCTTATAGATGAGCACATGTCACAGCAATTGTTCTCAGCCTTCAAGTTTAGTATTAGATTGTCACACGACGGAGTCGAATTTTTTTGAATCAGAAGTATGATGCAAGTGCATCCTCGACTTTACCATTGATGATGATGCAAGCTTGACATTTGGGCTCCACTTTGATTCTTGCTTATCTTTTTTATTTTATTTAATGTAAATATCTTATTTGAGTGACTTGTAACGGGAACACGTGTAATTGTTTTGATATATTTTATGTATATACAAGTACAGGTGCAAAATCCATTAAGGCCAAGTCGCACATAGTACATGAGAAGAGCTATATGACCATAAACAGTGGGCTATTATTTATACACATATCTATATATATTTATACATACATGACCATGTTATTCAATTAGCACAAATTCCTTCCAAGCATGCAAAGGCGTGGGATCCACCATCCAGATCATGATCGTATTTGAAAAAATGAAAGGAGCATGCGCATTTGACTTGGACACCAAATCCTTCGAAGCTATGCTCAATGGACCACCATCAATTGCATTCCACAATACAGATGAAATGATGGAAAATTAGGCAAAGCTCAGGACTTCAAAAGCTTGTGATAGAGGTCATCAGCACCAGCGAGAGATGATGAAAGATTGAAGAAAAAGAAACACTAAAGTTTTTTCTTGCTAGGAATTTGGAAGGGATCTAAGACCTAGACGTCAGCCTCAAAGAGGGGATCTAAAGTGACGACTCTCCCACGGGTTTGAAGCATGGTTGAGGGGAGCGATCATGACGATTCTCACATAGTAGGTTTTAATTTCCAAGCATATTTTCAGAGCTTTTCAAATTCCTGTGCAAAACACTCATTAGTATTCATATTTGATCATTTTTCTCATATTCTACGTGGCATTGAAATAAGGAAGCATAGGTTAGACTTCTATCATTGTTAGAGCTAGTCTCTAGGTGGTTCATGCCATGCATGTTTCAATCAAATTTTAGTGCTATATGTATCCATTTTAGTATTTTATCACAGTGTATCTTATAACATACTTAGGCTTTTAGTCCATTTTTGCCGCTTCATTTAAGTTCTTGTTCTAGGAGGATCTTACGTTTCAAGTCCCACCCAAATCATTCACTCTAAATGCGACCACAAATCAATCAGATCGATTGTATCTTCATATTCTTGATTACACTAGTCTTATGGATATTTTCCAAATTAATTACCCAGCACTCAGTTCCGTGTAGCATTATTGGTCAAATACAAGTCTTACAATACAGTTCCTTCAACTGATTGACATCTTTCTATCACAGTGAATCTTATAAAATTTCATTTTAATCATAACTACATTGATTCTATGATTTACATCCTTTATACTTTGTTATTGTGACTAAAATAATAGAAGTATATGAAGTTCCCGCATCAAGAAACATTATTTCATCTAATCTCGCAACATCATTATCATCACTTCCTTTTGGCAATCAATTAACCGACATTTTATATATTGTCTTAATTGTACTCAATCTAAATCCATTTACTTCTAAACTGCTCTTCCAAGGTTCCAATTTATGACTTATTTCATCAAGAGTATCATCTATAAAAACTATATTGTTACAAAAAGCATGCAACAGAGCATATATTTGGAATATGCTTAATCAACTCCTATGTTATCAAAGTGAAAAGTTAAAAGCTTAAAGGAATGCCTTGGTGTAATTTAATCGTAATAGGGAATCTCTTTCAAATGTTGCTGCAGTGATCATGCTTTTAACTGCTACATCATATACATCGTCATTATTACATAGGGGATGGCCTTTCCATAAAATGATGAAACTGGGAAGGTTGATTTGTTTCATAACAATAGGACTTTCTCTTGATCTATGCCTATCAAAGCAAATCTAGGCAGATGGTCCTGCTCTTGTCATATTACTACTTCTAAATGATGGGGATTCTTTTTTTTCTTTTTGAAAATTAAATGATGCCAATTCTGAGGAAAAACGATATTGGCAGCAGCTGGTAAAAGAAAATAAGCAAAGACCACAAACAGGAGCCTCTAGCAAACAAACTAACAGTTCGAGTCCACCTTCTTAAACGGAGATAGGCCCAGTAATCTGAACAAGACAGGAAATGGATGAATCAAAGATTCATCAGTGGAAGGTCTGGCCGTCCTTACTGATGTTAGGCGGCTCTTGCGAAACATTGAGTTGTTGATATATACACTGAAAAGAAAAAAAAAAGATTGAATGAAGGCACACAAATTGAGCACGCTTGAGGATAATATAACACCTGAGTGCCTGATATTACAGTGGACACATATTAAATTATAACAATAAGATGTGATTACCTTTGACATACCTCACAGTTAACAAGATGGTGTCCATGATGCCAAGAATATCTGGAGCAAACTTACAGCAGCCCACAATCTTAATCTTATTTTCTTTGACAAGTGGTGAAAGGCAACGAGCCCACTCATTCGGTATGCGACCGGTCTACAATAAAAAACAACAATCAAGCTGAAATTTGTTCATTTGTCAGCACAGCAATAAGAACGTCAATGAACCCTCCACATTGAAATAAGCAAGTAGCATCAACCTAACCTCCCCTTGTTCTTTCGTGGAAAACCGGACTATCTCTGAACAAGAAGCTACTGAGCGCCCACGAATAGGGAATTTGGTAGAAATTTTTGAAACATTAGATGAAGGAAAGGAGAATGCCACGGGATCACCCGCCCGAATCTTTCTACCTTTGCAGGTAGAAAGCCCTGCAAGCTCGGAGCTCCCAAGAAGCCACCAGTCACCGTCTTCTGGAACCGAGGAGCTGGTAGGAGCTTCAGACAATCCAACAGAGCGGTTACCGTGACTGTGAAGCTCGAAAGCAAGGTTAGCATCACATTTCTGCACACACTCTTTGACAGGAGGGGCAGCTTTGCCGAAGGCGACAGCAGAAGGCTTCACAGATTTCTGGCAGGCGCTCCCGCTCTCCCGGACAACCCGGATAGGGGACGTATCGAATATGATGTTGATGGCGGCGGACGGATCCTTGTTGGCCAAATGAAGGGCGCGGATTATGTCCATATCGGAGAATCCCTCACCCACCACTGACCGCACAAGTGAAATCTGCTCGTCTGAGGCCTTCCTTGCCATCGATGTTCAAGACATGAGAGGAAAGAGGCAGCGACAACCCTAAAGACGATCGCACTCGCAACCCCGAACCCTAACCCTAGATCGTCAAAGCGGATTGGCTGAAGTGAACAGCGAAGAAGGATGATTGTGCCTGCAAAACTTTTGTAGTGGAGAAGAATGGAACGAGAGGACGAGGACGATGGAAACGCTTCATTTGAGAACCTTGAAGCGAAATAGCGACTATCGTACCTCGCTTCCCGCCATGCGAATGAGGAGGACCATGGGGCCATGGGAAGCTCGTTCAGCGCCAGGCTTATTCATCCCATACTGGGCCTTTGGGCCTTTGGGCCTTCGGGCCTTTGGGCCTTTAGGCCTTTGGGCCTTTGGCCCACTAACAATTGCTGAGAAAATGTAAGACGTGGGCCGTCACGTTGGCTGAAAAATCTCGGGGCTATAAACGTCTATTGCTTGAGCGAGCTGTAAAAAAACTGATGATTGATTGTTTTTTTGAAAATTCAATTTTAAATTAATTTAACATAAAGTTTGAAGTCTTTTCAATATTTTTTTAAGAAAAATTACATACATGGCGTTTAATGATTTCATTAGAGTCCATAAAAATTCTAAAATTATTGTATAAAAATATTATTCAGTGAATAAATACATGATCTAGTGAATGAAACATTTATTCATGGACAATCCTTTTATTCAAGAACTTTTTAAGCTACTTCTCAATAATAATTGAACTACTTGCATTCAACGCACTCGGTCTCTATTTGATTGATAGTCAAATTGGTCATGATTATTTTTAAAATATTAAAATAAAATAATATTTTATTTTTTATTTTTAACATATAAATTTTATGTTAAGAAAAAAAGTCACAGTACCACCCTATCATAACATGTGGATGAGCTTAACTGAGTTTCTAAGCACAGTTAGTTGAATAAGAGTTTTCGAACAACTCAGACAACCTACTAGGACTAAGGTCTTCTGGTTGAACAGTGCGGGGTCAATCGAACAGGTGGGTCGAACAACCGACTAGTCATTAAGCAGCTGTCATGTCATAGCTACTTTATAATGTGACGGTCTCTATATGGACAAGGAAAAAGTATGTCATTAATATCTGAATTTTCAGGCGGCATAAGCAGGTCCAGTCACCGACATGCAGCCCCGTTACTTTCTCATTAATGAAGACTATTTGACCTACCTAATTTCATCCACTCTATTCTCACTATAAATGGCTTTATTTATAGTGATAAGAGGTTTCTTCAGGGTTGATCTCAAGACCAGAATTTAAAAGAAAGAGCCAGCTGAATACTATTTATTTACAGTTCGATGACAGTTTCCGACTTATTTGACCTGTTTCCTTCCAATGTAATTCTCTTAGTAGTTCATGACTTATCTTCATCTATCTCTCTCCTCTGTTAGTCAATTCTGTCAAAAGTCTACCTCCATTTAAAATTAGAATTGCTTAGTTATCTGGAAGGCTAATAAAATAACTTAAAATTCGAAAGTGATTGAGTTAAATACAAATCCAATTAAATTGCTTTGTGTTTCTAGCTGCAATTCAAGCTTGAGATTCACTTTAAGTGCAAGCAAGGATCAATTTACTCGATATAATGTGGTTCAAAATGAATATGTCTGCAATTATATAACCATTTATAACGTATTATTGATGCAAAAAATTAGTTTGTGACTAAATGGACAATTGAGATCCCGGATGATATTGGATTTTCTTTGAGAATAATCGAGAATAAGTTTTGGAGAAGAAATTATAATAATCTCGATAAAGTAGTAGGAAATAATGTACTTAATAAGAACAATTGCAGCAAAAAATTAGTTTATTCGTTTAATAAAAAATAAAATTATTTTAATATTAAAATTTATATTTATTGTGAAATATAATTATTAAGATTGTTTAAAAAAAATATAATTATTAAAATTTATGATAAATTAAAATATTAATTTTTAAGCTACCAATCAAATGAGACGAACTGAGAAAAATAGTTATTCCGATGAGAAGGATTTCATCTTATCGTTCCAACTTGCAAAGCCACCACCTAACTGCAATAATTAGATAAAAACGACTATTTTTTGGTTACACTTGTAACACAAATTTTACGTATTGAGATTTGATCATGTCATAATGATGTGACTTAATATGACTTAATAGAAGGTTGAAGTCAAATTAGGTAGATAGGATGCTGACTCGAAGACAAAATTGGTTGATTGAAAATTTACGTTATATACATTCTTCAAATTTCGAGATGCTATTTATTCATTTTCTATTCTATAATTGTTATATTTGATAATTATATATTTAGAGATTTTTCATCAAGTGAAGAATATAGTTTTTATCTCAATTAAATAGAAAAAGATTTAATCACTTATCAATAACATGCATAAATATGTTATTTTGCAATATCTCTGTTTAAATTTTGCTAATCGTAGATTAATTTTATTATATTAAAATAAAAATTATAATTTAATTTTATTGAGTAAATAAAGACATTTATATATAAAATTTTGACTGAAAGATTGAAAATTAACTAAAAGTCAAATAGACCTTTGTTCGAATCCAACTTGAATAGATAATAAATATGCTTGGATCGAAAAACAATTCTTCTTCATAGTTTGAATCGAATTGAGGTTGAAACAAAAATTAAAATTGAATTATTAACATCCCATATATAAGGCTTTTTTTCTCAAATTAGGCGCAAATAATATTTTAAATTTATTATAAATTTTAATAACTTTATTTAACATTTAATATAAATTTTAATATTAAAAATTAATTTTATTTTATATTTATCACAAATTTTAATTTAAAAATAAATTTTATTTCATATCTTATATATCTTTTTATATTAAAATAATTTTTTTTATTAATTTTATAAAATAAAATATTTTTTAAATTTAAAATTAAGACACTATCAAATAAAGATATTTCCCTCTGTGCGAAATAAATAGAATTCGATTCAAGAAAAATTATTGAGTTCGGACGGCACACCGTTCGGATACCCAAGCAGAGGATGCCATGTGTGCCCGAACGAAGCTGTATGGCACATATGACGCACCCTCTGATTGGGTTCCGGACAGTGTGCCGTCTAAATCCAATAACTTATCTCGATTCAAATTTGTGAAAACTGAAAAAAACTTTTGAACATGGTAGAAGGCAGAAGCCGGAATAGATAATTGATTTGTGGTGTAGACAAATTCTTCTCAATCCCTTGACTCGCGGGCCCGCCGCCATGGGAGACGACAGCCGAGGCGTGGGAAGCCGTCCGGACTCGCTCATGGCGAGCGGTGGCATCTCGCTGCGCATCCCGGCAGTGAAGCTGCCGGCCGCGCGGGGCCCATCCTTCCCTGTCATTGGCTCTGCGGCTTCCGTCATCTGTCCTCCCTCTGGCTCCCTATTTCTCAGCCCTTAGCAGTCTTCCTCTCAGCAGGCGTAAAACCCACGAAGGGCTTTGTGGTTGCCAATCATTTTCACTTGGCTTCCCCATAGCTGTTGCTCGTTACTCGGTCGAAATTTCCAGTCAAAGTGGTATTTTTTTTTTCCTACAGTTCTGCAGGTGGTTAGGGTTTTCGATCATGGGGAAACTGAAGGCGGTATCACGGCTTCTGCTTAAGAGGGCGTGGGGGAGGAAGAAGGAGAAGGCCGTGGGGGAGGTGGAGAGGAGGGTCATCGGTGTTCTAACCTTCGAGGTGGCTGGCCTGATGTGTAAGGCCGTTCACCTCTGGCAAGCCCTCAGCGACGAACGGATCGGAAAGCTCAGGGACGATGCCATGCGCCTCGAAGGAGTTCGAAAGCTTGTTTCAGAGGACGATGACTTCTTGCTGGGTCTTGTCATCGCAGAGATCATGGATTCCGTTCGCGCCCTCGCACGGTCGGTGGCACGTCTCGGCAAGTGGTGCGCCGATCCGTTGCTTCAGCACTTCGAGCATGTTATCGCCGATCTGGTCTTGAAGGCCTCCTACCCATACAGGTTTGAGTTCACCGGGAAGAAAATGGATGGCGAGGTGAAGAAAATGGAGAAATTTATTGCAGCGGCTTCCAACTTGTATCAGGAGATTGAGGTGCTGGCGGATATGGAGCAGGGATTGAGGAGGATGCAGGCGATTTCGGAGATGACGGGCCAAGGAGAAGGCTTGGCGGCTTTCAAGCGGAGGATCGGGTGGCAAAGGCTGGCGGTGAAGCGGCTGCAAGAGGTTTCGGTGTGGAACCGCTCTTATGATTATACTGTTCTTCTGCTTGCGAGATCTTTGTTCACAATTGTCGGCAGGATGAAGATCATCTTTGGGTTTCAACACGATGAATATGCTTGTGACCCTAGAACTATGGGCAGATTCTCCAGAAGCTACTTTCCCTTCAGCGGGCTGCTGCGGCCTTTGGGCCGCAGATCAGGTGTTCGACGATTTGACCAGTTTGCCTCAGGCCCTATTATGAAGAACGACAAAGCTGATAGGAGGGGCCTGATGCAAGGAACTTTGGGAGAGAAGTCCCTTGCGAAGCATTGGAGCCCCATGGCAGGAGGTAACAGTATGCCGTTGCTCAATGCTTCCGTTCCAGTAGAGGGTGGTTTCTGCAGGTCGAAGTATGCTGCTGCGAGAGTTTCAGATGAAGCGGTCGGGGATGATGATCTTGGGCCTCCGGTGAACATACTCAATACAAACCTATCATTATATCTGCTCGACTCCAAGCGCAAGTTGTTGAATGCTCCTCCTTCAACCCTTGGCGCTGCGGCTTTATCTCTCCATTATGCAAACATTATTGTCACGATCGAGAAGCTCGCCATGTCGCCAATTTCCATTGGTCCTTCTGTAAGAGATGAACTCTACAATATGCTGCCCAGGAGCATTAGAATGGCCTTGAGAATGAGACTAAGAGGGTATGCCAATAATTTGGGTTCATCTCTTTATGATCCAGCTCTTGCAGCAGAGTGGAGTGATGCAATGACTAGAATTTTGGAGTGGTTAAGTCCTCTTGCTCATAACATGGTTATGTGGCAGTCAGCTAGGAGTTTTGAGCAGCAACGGTGGGCTTCGAGCACCAGTGTTCTTCTAATACAGACCCTCTATTATGCAAATCAGGTGAAAACTGAAGCTGCAATAGCTGAGCTGCTTGTGGGATTGAACTATTTATGGAGATTTGGCAAGGAACTCAATTCAAAGGCTGTGCAAGACTGTGCTAACGGCAGGAACTTAAACAGAAGTTGGCAGACAAAAAGTAAGATACACACTATTGGCAGATAACTTATTATGCACTTAATTGTGCGCGGGGTGTCAGCCGAACTGTGAAAAGAGAATGAAAACCTTTCTTAAGAGATGAGTTCAGGTGGCTTTTAGTGCAAATGGTGCTGCTCAAAGGTACACCTTTGCTGTGTTATCAAGGCAATCTCACATTCACTTTGAGATCATACAAATTTTTCAAGGCAGTTTTCTACGTGCTACTTTAGAGATCACACACATCATGTAAGTGCTTGTCTTATTAGATTGGTGCTTGTCTTGTAAGATTGGCCTTCTTGGCATACTCTTTAGTGCTATGTTGTTTTCCCAAATTTTGTTTGATGTTTTTGCTAAGTTTGGTAAAATTTACTCAGTGTATAATATGTAGAAGAAATATTTTTGCAACAAATAAGTTTTTTCAGAAGTAAAAACATGTTATTTGGATTTTTGGTGCTACAGAATCTTTTAAAAGCTTAAGCTGATAGAAAAAGTGTAATCAATTTACTCATTATACTGCACACCCAGTCCCTGTGTTAAACTCAACTTTCCTTTCGTGCTCAGAGTTATGCTAGACAGGATGACAATATTCGGCTAGTGACAGTCACACTCAGGCTATTCAGTCACTGTTTTTCCCAACAAAATAAATTTTGCCAAGATAACATTGTACAGATAATTGCTTGCATTATACGTATCGATAGTTATTCTTTGTTTTCATGTCTGTTTTTTGTTTTAGGCTCTAGCCTTTGTAGTTTGTCAAATTAAGAAGTCCTTCCTCTGGATTTTAAAGACACTTTCATTTTTTAATCTTCTTGTAGATCTTTGAAAAGAATGATGACTATGGAATTTTCAAATTAAAGATGAAGTTGATTTATTTTTTGATATTTTTTTATTCTTTTTACGTATATGTCTGTTTGAATGGTACATATATGTAAATAGAGAGATATGGTAAGTCTGTGATCACTGAAGGATTCATTTTTTTAGTTTGGTTGGAATTAGAGTTAGAAATAAAGTTTATTTAGTATTATAATATGAATAAAATTATTTTCATATTAAAATTTGTTATAAATATGAAATAAAATTAATTTTTAATACTAAAATCAACATAAAATTCATATATAAATGTTAAATTTCAGGTAACATATGTCACATTTCTTTTTTTTTTTTTGATATTATATTTATCACATTTCATTTTCAGTTGAGCTTCAGCTTGCCATGCTACAGTTTCTCGTTAGTTGTTCCTACACGATGTAATTCGAGGATTTTAAAGCTCGATTTTGATTGTAATAGTGTTGGTTTTGGATTGTTTTGAAACCTTTTTAAGCTTAGAAAGCTTTTATTGTGTACTGTGTCGTGCAGTCTAGGCTTATAATTTAGTCTCTATATTTGAATTAAGGGTAAATTACACTCGAGTTTTTGAATTTAGGGATTAATAATATATAGATTCGTATTTTAAAATTTGTAACATTGGGTCTCTAATTTTAATATAATTATCAAATGAGTACTATTTTAATTTTTTTATTATTAAAAGCTTTTATAGTTACCATTATACTTCTCGCTTTCTCTCTCCTTCGGATCACCGCACGAGAGAAAAGGGTATAATAGTAATTATAAAAATTTTTAATAATAAAAAAATTTAAAAAAATCTACTTGATAATTATGTTACAACTCAGGGACCTCGATGTTAAATTTTAAAAACTTGAATTTGTGTTATCAAATCCTAAACTCAGAGACTTGATTGTAATTTACTCATGAATTAATTATGCTTATAATTAATTGAGTGACATTTACATACACATTTAATTATTGATGGTCATGTTGAAGTGAATTTTAAAGAAATGTGTATGATAATTGATATGAAATAAAGTGAATTAGTTATATTAAAAATTATGTTGTAGCTAAAATAAAGTGCTTTTAATGGTGAAATTTGTGTAATTGAGATATAAAATATTATTTTATTTTTTAAAAAATAAAATAATATTTTTATTTTAGAGAAATTTTAGTCATAACTAAAATTACCTCCAACCAAACAGGGCTCAAGGGTCCAGCTCAACAAAAATAGGTCCCATGCCAAGCAATGACACAACACTTCACCTTTCGTTTTTTATTTATACAACATATAATCATGTTTGTTTTCAAGTTAAAAATTAATCTAGTTTAATTTTAATCTAGCATATTACATTACACATAAAATTTAATATTAAAAATTAACTTTATTTCACATCCTACACACATTATTAAAATAATAATTAACTTATATTACATCTCTTATATATCTCAACATAATAACTAATTTTATATCACATCGCTCATTTATTCCAATATAATAAATAATTTTATTTCACATTATTCACAACTTTCAATAAAAAATATCTCTATTTAAGTTTAATTTTAATCTTGTTAAATTTAACCTTACAAATAAACAAACCCTATTAAATGTTTTATTTTATTATGACAACTAAGGTATATCAAGAGTCTCTAATAATTAGAAAGGAAACTGACAGTGAGAGAGGCAAGACCTACTGGCATCCCCAAGACAAGAGAGAAAAGCCTTAGAAGCTAAAGGCATAAGACCGAAGGAATTCCCTTTCCTTTGAGGCTAAGAAGGAATCACCAATCTTACAGTGGACATATCGATACGATAAGTCCACTAATTAGGAAGACAAGTCATCAAGATTACAACGAGCAAATATACAAAAAAAAAGCCTTCACTTCCACAACAGAGCAATCATTCTCATGGCCTCTTTTAATCATCTCGTTTAGTCCCCTAGTCTTCTTGTCTATCATCTCTCTTGTTTTCTAGTCAAGAAATAATTAATGAAGCTTTTTACGCTGCCTACGATTTTCTTCATTCGAGAGATTTTAGTGTAAAAAATACATATATATATATATATATATATATATATATATATATATATATCTTTATGATCATTTTTTCTTTTATTCTTTTCAATCTCGCTTGACAAAATTACTCGGAGGACCTCATACGATCACATTGACCGATTTTAGCATCAACAATTTTTCTCGTTAAAGCATTAGAAACAGTATGAAACTTGAAGATCTAGTCGAAGATTCTTTCTCGAATAAGGTTGTTTAGAGCCAAATATGTTGTCTTGATGTTGCCCGTCAATTTAACCACGTATATCTAAATCAACATTATTGAAAGTTATTATCAAAAATAAAAAAAACACTGTTGAAAGTTGATTGCAATTAAATAAATTTATCATGTCATTATTATTGAATTCCACAGCCTGATATGATCATATTATTTATAATATTCAGCCTTTTTTTTTTCATCATCATCTTCTTCTTCTTCTGAATGCCATCAATGCCAAATGGCATACTGTGACATCACAAAATGAAATTTTTTAAATTAAAAAAAAAAAAAATCAACCGCGTGCTTTGGTTCAAACCTCTTTTTGTTTAAATCTATTCAAGGTGTTTTTAAGGCAATTAAATGTCCACTATATAAAAATATATTTAATATTAATTGTCCTAAGTAATTTTAAATATTACGTAAATATTATTCAAATTAATTTTTGTTAAATATAAATAAAAATATATACAAAATATTTTATTATATCATATATATATATATATATATATATTCACTCTCTCCTTGACGAGGAATTTTTGTGTGCACAATATGTGTCACTTCATCCGTCCGCACACAAATAAAATTAAGCCACGTGGCACAACGAGCTGCTTCAGATATTATATAACACTGATTTCTTGCTACATAGCACTGATTTTTTGCTACGTAGCACTGATTTTTTGCTACGTACCACTGATTTTTTGCTACGTAAGACTACATAATATTGATGTCTTGTTATTTGGAGCTACGTAACACTAATTTCTTACTACGTAGTACTAACTTTTCCTATGTAGCACTAATTTCTTGCTACGTAGCACTGATTTTTTACTTCGTAGGACTACATAATATTAACATCTTGTTATCTACATGATGCAGCTCTCGGTCAGACACATCGACATCATAGATATAATTTACGGTCTCGGACCTAAATTATATCTATTCTAGCCTTGTATATAGTTATCTTTATTTTTGCATATTTTATTTGAGTCATTTATTGAGTCAAATAATATATTTTATGTCGGTGGGAATGCCGACTTTGGTGTCCTGTAATTATTTTGGGTATTGTTTGATTAATTTGGGTTAATTAGATTCAAAATGAATTATTCAATTTGAGTCAAATTAAATTCAAATTAATCAAATTAGGTTGAAATTGATTCAATTGAACTCAGGTATATTGAGTCAAGTTCAATTGAGATCAATTGGGAACAAAATGAGTTTTATTAGGGTCATTTGGGTCAGTTTGGTTCTAATTGGATCGAGTT
>JAEMOT010002861.1:229606-269669 GCA_019297695.1 Apostasia ramifera | reverse complement strand
GTACACTAGCCCAATTAGCACACGACACGTCAGCACGCCTGACCACTTTTATCCACGTGTCGTGTGCTAATTGGGCTGGTGTACCGTGCACCGGTGCACGCAAAAATTTCTCAATTTCATGGGGCTCGGGCTACTCTCTGTTCGCTCGCAGAACTCCAGCGGCGAGCCGGACTGCGCCTTCCTTCCACGCAACGCCAACCGTCGGTCCTCCGTGGTGCTCGCGCACGTCGTCGGCCGCTCCGAGGCTCTCGCGCACATCGATGGCCACGTCTTCCACTCCTGCGCTCTTCCTCCGTCGAGTCCGGGTATGCCATTGTTCCGCCCAAGCTTTCCCTCTCCTATAAAGCAGCCGACGGCCATAGCAGGAGAGAGGCGTTTTGATTTTCTGTGAGCGATTCTACTCAGAACAGAGATTCGAAGAGATCCAGGCAGGTGGTCAAGGATTTCTAGCCGGCACTGTAGCAGGTGGCTGCATTCGGCGCTTTCTCCACTGATCGGAGTCGAGCAGGTGGCTGCGGCTTCGTTTCACGCACGATTCAGAAATCCAGACAGGTGGTCACGGATTTCGTCGTCGGCACGGCAGCAGGCGGCTGCGTTCGGCGTTCTTCCATTGTTCAAAGTCGGGCAGGTGGCTGCGGCTTTGTTCGGGGACAGTTCGGCTTCGTCTGAGGCTACGGCAGGGGGCTGAGGCTTCGACTTCAAGTTCTGATTCTCTTTGGTTTGCTTATAGTGCATCTTAGTTCTCTGTTTTCCTATTTCCTTATTTTTTCTTTCATGTGTTGTTTACATGAATTTTCAGCTCAGTATTTTTTTCATTAATTCATGCTGGCTGCTGTGTTCTCAAGAAGACTGAATTCATGCATTGCTTTAATCTTATGTCTTTATTTCCATATAAGCTCTAGTTAATATTGAGTTTCAAGTGCTTGTTATTGAGAAAGAAATTCACTGTTTATTCCATATTATACCTCTCTTTAAGCTGAATTGTGAAATTCTTATTTGGTGAAGGATTTTATATATTGAATAGTTTGGATAAAATTATCATGTGCCGGAATTTCAAGGTAAATGTGTATGCGATAATTCATCTTGGGTTTTGAAAAGTTAATTATCTTAATTGCATAAGTTTATCTGAATTTGTTTGAATAGCATTTTAAATCATCTCAATTATTTCATAACGCTTGTATGAATTTGCAAATAATTATATTTATTATAATTTGAAAAACTTAGTTTTAATCTCCTCTTCATTTGCATTTAGCATTTTATATAAAAATAAAAGTCTAGGCACTAATTTAATATTGATAGCGTTAGGTTCGCTTTAAATCGATCCCCGCGCTGCATCACTACATAATATTATGTAGCTCTATGTAATAAGAAGTCAGTACTATGTAGCAAAAAATTAGTGCTACGTAGCAAAAGACAGTACTATGTAGCAAGAAATTGGTGCTACGTTGCTTCAGATAACAAGACGTTAATATTATATAATCCTACGTAGCAAAAAATCAGTGCTACGTAACAAAAATCAGTACTATGTAGCAAGAAATTAGTGCTACGTAGCTCCAAATAACAAAACGTCAATATTATGTAGTCCTACGTAGCAAAAAGTTAGTGTTATATAATATCTAAAGCAGCCCGTTGTGTCACGTGGCTTAATTTTATTTGTGTGTGGACGAATAACGTGATACACATTGTGCACACAAAAATTTCTCCTCCTTGACAAAGGTGTTGTTTAATGCTTAGGTAAAAGTGATTAAAAATAATATGTATGATTAATGATAATAGTAGCAGAATATTGCCATTATAATATTAAATATTATAAAACAACACAAGTGCAAATGAATATTTTAGTATGATAGTATGAAAATATAATATTATATAATAACACGTCTGTAATGGCTTTTTTTTTCAGAGTGATTCAATATTAGTTTTAAATTTTAATTTTTTATTAAGTATGTTTGTCTTGTTTGTTCAAGTGAAAAAATTTAATTTTAAAAGTTTAAAGTGATACCGTTTGTCATTTAATAAAAGAGAAAATTACTTCAAATATTATATCATATTATCTAAAAAAATAATTATTTAATTTGATGATATATATATATATATATAAATAATTTTTTAAATTATAAAATAAAACCAATATATATATATATATATATATAATATATATATATATAATTTGTTAGCTAACAAAAAGAGAATTTTTTGAGTGAGAAGGCTTCCATTTAGGCTACTTTTTTATAATTTGCTAAGAAGCCCAAGTAATTAAGCCATTTGATGTCAATTGATAATAAAATTAAATTTAAATTAGTCCAACAATAACTCAACTTCAATAAAAAAAAAAGCAAAGAATTCAATATTTTTCAAAATTATATGTCAACTTCAGAAGTAATTATGCCAAAAGATGAGTCTTTGCATTAATTGTATAAGTTTAGTGCTTAGCAAGATCACCATTTAATGGATTATTTTTTAATATTCAGATTATTAGAATATGTGAAGTAAAGACCAAAATTATAAGATAAAGTTATATCTATAAAAAAAAAAGTGTACTTGAATATCCATCTTATACTCGACTTAAGGATCATATCTTTAATCAATAAGTCAACAGCACAATCAAGTCAACTAAAGCTGAATCTTATGAATGACTTCTACTCGAGTTAAGACCATCTTCACATGAGCAGTTAGGCATCTCTCTTATACGAGTAATATGATGACAATTTTTATCAATTAATAACAAACAGTGATACATTTTGGATTTAGATAAAATTGTAAAAACATACTTGTTTGATGATTACCAAAAATTCACGTCTATGTATAGTAATGACTCAAACAAAAAACAGATGCAAGACATATAGTTTACATGATTAACAAAATAATAAGTTTTTAAACACCACATGACATAATAGTTTATAAATTCAAACCGTTTGGCACACATAAACTATAGTTGTATATATAAACCATGTGCACTATACGATTTACATCTGTTTTTACCCAATCATCATCATATATTAACGTAAATGTCCAATTTGTAATTTTGCCTAAATCTATTATATATATATTTTAATTTTGAAGTAATGTGTTGACTTTAAAGTGTCTTACAGCATTCATCATCTTCGACACCAATGTCTTCTTCTTCACCTCATCTCCCAACTGCAGCCGGCGCCCACATCTTTGACATTAGAACTGCCAATTTTGTTTGAAATTCATTCCAAATTAAATCGTATTTTAATTAATTTTGAATTCAACTTTATGTTTTCTGCCTCAAAGTAATTAGTTTGAAATGAAATCAATTCAGTATATAATTAACTCGATATGCATATAAATATACATTTAAAATTTTAATATTGCATTATGATATTTTTTAGAGTAAATTGCACAGGGGTCTTGAGGTTAGAATGGCGCTGCAAATAGGTCTTACATTTTGAAAAGCCTAGATTTGGGTTTTTGAGTTTGTGTTGAGCTGCCGTTTCGTCCAACGTCTGAAATTTGCTGACTTTTTCCTATTTTATCTTCGGATTTTTTACTCATTCTCCACATTATTCTAAAAAATTTTGAGAGAGTTATAAAGACATTTTGATCCATATAAATATGACTAACAGTCAAATTTAACCATTAGTGTCTAATTGGACCATCCAAAAAAGCGATATTTAAACTAAGGGACCAAATGACAGCACAAACACAAACTCGGGGACCCAAATCTAAGCTTTTCAAAATGTGAGACCTATTTGCTGCGCTATTCTAACCTTAGGGTCCCCTGAGAAATTTACCCTATTTTTAAATAACATTTAGGATATTTCATGCATAAAAATCATTATTATGGCTTATATAAAAAGATTAGAATATGAACACAAACAAAAAATATATAAATTTACATGCAAAGATTAGACAAAGATGGAGAGAATAGTGATCTGCATCAAGCTCTTCATGTGCATGAACCCTAGGAGTAAGCAGGCATTGGGAAGATGCCGCGGATATGGGAGATTCCATCGAATCTCCTTAGAATGTCGTATCTCAATAGTGATGGATGGCCTGAATAAAGATTTTGGAGTCTAGTGAGAGCAAATGCGAGGCCAACTGAATGGTTTCGTTCATGAACAAGGGATCGTGACATCTCTCTTAAAAGAGGAGTTTGTGAAATTTTTTTAACTCAATAAAAAAGGAATTTGTTTGATATCAAAGCACTTCAAGTTAAAATCACACTATCATAATAATTTTTAAATAGAGTGAAAAAAATTATAATATTCAGAAATAAATTAGGAGAAAGATAAGATCTTTTTATAGGCTGAGGGAATTGCTCGAGCCATTATTGATAGTTGCAAGCCATTGCTTCAAGAAGACAAAAGAGGAATTGCAGATCTCTTATGCTTACATGTATCATTCTCGTGCATTTAGATCCCTTCGCTCTCTTTACACCCCTTTTCGTATTAGAATCTTGTCGACTTAAATTCTTTCAAATGACAGATAAACAGTTGTGATGAGAATGTTCATTCCAACATCAACACATTTATAACCTTAAACTTTCATTAAATGTACGTATCAATTTTTTTGTTCATTAAACTTAGAAAGCCTAATAGATCTACTTCTTAACTAACAATAAAATCGTATGACGATCATTTTGATAGGAATATATTATCTTTTAATATTTTACTCAATATTAGAGTGGGTGTATAATTTGAAATATTCATAATAGCATTTTAGATATCTTAAATCAATTATATAGAATAATAGTGAAATAAATGGTGATGTTATTAATAGGATCGAAGCTGGTTAGATAAAATGGAAGAGTGGATCTGACGTATTGTGTGATAGAAAATTTTTACTTAAACTTAAATATAAATTTTATAAAATAATAGTTATGCCAGGGATATTATATAATGTTGAATACTGGCCTACAAAGCAGAAATATATAAATAAGATGAGTGTCTCAAAAATAAGGATGATAAGATAGAAGTACATGTAAAAGAACAAGATGAGAAATAAGTATATCTGCAAGAAAATTAGAGTAGCCTCAATTGAAGATAAGCTAGAGAGAGTCAGTTTAAATGGTTTGGACATATAAGTCGTAGATTGATAGAAGTTCCAGCAAAAAAATTAGATTATCAGATTTTGTCCATCTAAAAAGAAGAAGAGGAATGTCAAAAAATGCATAGCTAAAAACTATAAGGAGTGATCTTATATATTTGGAACTAAATAAATATTTGTTATTTAATAGAGTGTAATAAAAAATAAAAAATTCATGTAGCTGACCTTACCTAGTGGATAAAGACTTGATTTGTAGGTGTTGTTGAAGAATCAACATCAAGGCAAATTATTATTTTGTTCACAATGCAACAAGTAATATTGACCACCTTTAACATACCTATTAGCTAGGACTGTTTTCAACATCTAAAATAAGGTTAGCAAAAAAATTACAAAAAAATTTCAAAAGTATGCCATGTGAATTTAATGCATAAAAAAATCAGATTAGTGAGTTACTGTGAAATTTGACTAAAGTTTTAATGTCAAATACCTTCGACTCATTTTTTTTAATTCAAGCTTAAGTCAATCCAAACTCAATAGGAGTTGATTTGCGTATCCCTCCAAATTTGAACATTTTGTATGCATAGTCCAAGTTAAATGCAATATTACAATTGATTAAAGAACCCTATCGCAATAGATTGTCAACTTATGTGCTATTATTCATAATTCGTAGACTAGTGTGCAAAAACGATAACACTTTGGGGATCTAAGTACTATGATTCAAATTTTGAAGATCAGTGTGCGAAAAACTTAAGACCTCAAGGACCTAATATGCAATTTACCCCAAAAAAAAAATTAGCACATAAACTTCTAAAATGTTTTCACCAGATAATCAAATATCAAAACAAAGAATATTTCTGAAGAAACATTTCTATGCGCTAAATTTATTTGATATTCAACAGATCATAAAAGAAGAGAAGCATGAAAATCAAACAGACATGTTTGCCACATTTCATTTTATCCTCACCAAGATGATGACCTCTACTTTGGCCAACTTATGGGAAATGAAACATACACAGAATGAACAGATCAGGTATTCAGCAAATTTAAACTCCATTAAAAAAAAATTTAAGAAAATGAGAAAGAAAAACTCACATCAAGTTCATCTGCTGTAGCGAGGGTGGAAGTTTTGGAGAGACTCTGTCTGCTACCCGCTCATACTGCAGCCAGTGAGAAACATAGGATCATAGTATCCAGAGTGCATAATGCTCATAAAACAGGGTAACATTGCACAAATTTTATAGAAATAATTTCATGAAAGTGAGTAGTACCTCAACATAAGGAATTTCCTTCACAATCATTTTTTTTTTTGTGCGTAGTAAATTAACAAATTTACTTCATATATCAAAATGTAAGCATCATGACAAGGAGGTAGCAAATTTAACGTTCGAGTTAAGAAACAAACTGGTCCCTATAGTTTCATGTAATGTGCAGGCAAGCCCAAGGAATTAAAGATCAGATGAACATATTCCCATGCAAAGTTAGCTATTACATTAGGTTCTTTTCATCGGTTATAGCCAAATTGAACAAACGTTGGCTTGGGAAGTGAAAGTCTATTGTTAGGACTCTTTTTTACATAAAAATTAGCTTTAACTCGAGTTGAGTTTCGGGGCCAAAGCTCATCCAATCGATACACCAAGGTTAACAATCAATTTACAAAAATAATCTAACTTATTGAGTTAAGTTGAATATAAAATGTTAATAAACATTTGTCAAATTCACTCTGCATATTCATAAACTTAATTGATTTATTTGATCCATTCAGTTCACTGATTGGACCATTGTTTAGCCAATCCAAATTGTTATTTCAGTTTTACGGATGAGTCAGACAAGTACAGTGGCTTGTTCACAGTGAACTAGTTCAACCGACCGTGGTTTCGCGACCCTTGGTGCCAGCACAATGTCAAGAACTGACAACAACTTGACAGAAAAGTCTTTGACAACAAATTTCACTCGAGTAAATATTGAGGTTCGATATTGGTGGCTCGAGGTTTGACATCATCAAGGTTGAGACTTAGTGACAAACCAAACAAAATTCAATAAGGCCTACATCATGGCCTCTATATCGATTCCTCAGTGCTTAACCTTAAGGATCATCATTTTGACCTAAAGAATCAAGATCAAAAACCTCAATGTACACACTAGGAACTCAAGGCCTGACATCAACTCACAACCTTAGCTAACACTTCCAATGTTTGCCATAAAAGCAAAGGTGAGAAATAGCACTACACCGCCCTAGTCATCACCGGAGGAGTCCACTGATCAGAACATGAAGAATGATTTATCAATTATTGTAATTAGGGGAAGGGTTATCCATTATTGTAATTAGGGAAAGGGTGTATAGAGTACAGAGATAGAATACAGAGAAGGGTCATGGGTTGCATAGGAACCACGCAATGCCTCCCTCCATGTATTTGCTTTTAAGTAGAAGTGAACTATAAACTAACAAAAAGTAGTGAAAATAAGAAGCTCAAGGGAAAATCTCCTTATTTGTTTTCTCACTTCTCTTAAACCTCTTTACGACCATTCTAATAAGGTTGCAGTTAAGTGAACAGAAAGAGAACCTAAATGACCAAAAAAACCTTCCTATAGGCAATCAAATCAGATTCTCCTTGAACTCAAACCGGAAGAGATCTTGGACTTGTCACAGACCAAATACAAATATACATACTAAATATAATAAGTATGCAGACACAAGTTGAGAAACTAAATATTACAAACACAATATGAGATGCATAAACCTGTTCACATTTTTAAACTTACACTTGCTACCTATAAATATCAAGATACTACACTAACAAAATATAAATGTAAATATAATAAGAAATAATCAATGTTATAAGTGAGCACAAAAATCAACCAGATAATTTACATTTTCATAAATCATCCCTAAAAGCATTGAAATTTCTGCAAATGACCATCACTTTGGAGGTCAAGCTAATAACCATAAATCAAATGGTTAAACCTCTTCTGATGATCATGCATCCTAAAGTATACTTTAATTTCGATACGGAAACTCAATTTTAAAAATATTTTTTTAACTATTTTCTTTAAATTTGAGATTAGCTGCCTACACTTCTGAGGTCAAAAACAAACACAATGTAACTAA
The DNA here is from genome assembly GCA_019297695.1 of Apostasia ramifera. Lineage (NCBI taxonomy): Eukaryota > Viridiplantae > Streptophyta > Magnoliopsida > Asparagales > Orchidaceae > Apostasia > Apostasia ramifera. Next base: position 261,550 of record JAEMOT010002861.1, on the reverse strand, counting down.
AGGTCAAACATAAAATCCCAGTTTTCTTATGGAGGGCAATATATTCTAATAGTAGCATTTTTCTTAATTTGACTCTAATGTTTCCTTGTCAAGAAAGGATCTCAATTTCCAACTATTTAAAAGTAAGAAAGGAGCTCATTCACCAATGGTCTCAATTTTCCCTTAGCAATGGTATTTTTTTTGGCACAAATTACATCAGAATTTTTTGAAGTTAAACAACACATCAAAAACACTTTAAGACTGGTGAAAATAGACGTAGAATAATAAAATGTAAATTTTTCTAGATACACAAGACTTGGACAAAATTTCATTAAAAAGAGGTGATGCTAGCATACCTTTTCTTGCATGTATTTATCACGGATCACACTAAGGGGAGAATTACAGTAGTTTTGCTGGCAACCTTGCATTTCGAGAACTGTGGTTCTAAGATCCAAAACCTTATACATGGTGTAATGCTCCAGAGTGCAATTCTGGAGCAAAAACATATACAGATGAATGGGCAGATACTTAACACAATACGTAAGGAAAAAAGAGTTAATTTACCCAAGGGTGATCAGATTGGTCCAATGTCCATCTAGCGAGAAAGACAGCAGATGCAGAAATAAGTGAAGGAAGAAATTTTAAGAAGCTATATTCAATCAAAGTCAGCACTACCAAGTAGTCCAAAATTAGCAAAGGATCTTGCACGTTTGAAGTAGATGTCCTAAGACAAACAATGTGCATGCATAACTATATAAATTTCGCATAAGATATGTCTAGCAAAATGTACATCTAAAAAATGCATGAGTAGCACGACCTTTATGAAATTAAATCAAAAGTAAATTCAATATATACCTAGTGCATGCGCTGATAACATTATCCAGTGTAGGTTGGGAGCAGACTATGCACAACATAGTGGAGTTCTTTAAATATTTACATTTAACAAGTTCTAAGTTTTGGATTGATAGAAGGTACATCACTGGTGTCACTAGGGTGGCAATTTTGAACTAATTGCCTAACCAAACTCACTTAACCCAGCTATGGCTATAACCCTATTTGGTTTCAGGATGGGTGAACCAAAATGTAACCAGCATAAATAAATCTGATGTAGGTTGGTGGGAACCTATATAGATGACCACACAGAACCTGGTTCTACACAAGCTAAAAAACATGTTACTTCCCCGAAACATGTTTTTTTTTTTTGAAACATATGAAACATGTAATTGCTAAGAGCAATTTCATGATATTTTTGTTTTAATCGGTGCGCATAGTGGAGGTTAACAGGTATTTCATTTTTGGTAACATACAATGAATTATCTAACGTAAAAATTTTGAATTTCTTAGTTTCTTTGCCCCTTCCCTCTCCTACGTTTGCTGGCAGATGGCAAGCAAAAGTTCTAACAATGCCCTATCTAGGTCAGGCATTGGGATTGCATGGCAAAGTGCTTCTTTTATTACCTCTTTCAAGTTCGAGATAGCTGAATCAGTGAGAGAGGAGGATGGGTCATTGATGTAACCAGGACGAGCATTTCATTAAGGATGTGTTTAGTTCAATGCAATCGAAATGTTTGTATTATTCAAATATCGACATTATCTAATTGTCAATGTTATTTTTAAATTATTATTTGCTTAATTCAACAACATTATATTAAAAGAAGATAATGCTATTAACATATTTTTACTATCCCACGGTAAACTACTCTCCACCACCCCTTCCCCTCTCCTTCTCATTCGGAAAATCAATCTAACATCACCTTTTTTCATTACGATTAAGGAGACATCTAGATGTTGCCCAATTTTAGTAATATTCAGATGTCATTTTAGAGTGAGAATTTTACAGTATTCTATAAAGTTATCTAAACAATTCACTAAATAAAATAATTAATTTCTCAAAATAATATAGTATGACAATACAAAAACATTGAACCGCATGACAACACAAAAACATTGAACCAAATGTCCTCATCACAAAAATCTTATTACCTACCAGTTCATATTATATAATAATTGATAAAATCATGTTGGTTTAACAAACAAATTTTTTTTTAACAAATCAATAACAAAAACAAGCTTTTATCCCCCATAGGTGGGATCATCTAGTTAAAGGATTCATACCATATTTGACTTAATAAGTTTTGGGCTGGCTGTTGATTGCCTAACGCAACCCTACTCATTTCTCATTCAGGGATTGGAACCCGACATCTGCAAGTTAATAAATTTCTAGCAAATAAGAAAATAAAATAGATGCGGGAAGGGGAGAATGAACCTAGTTAACCCCAAGTTCACCCCAAACTGCCACCCGCATAAATAATGTAGATATAAGACTACCATTACTAGTTTTTGTAAAGATTGATGTATGCAACTTTATCCTTAACAAATTACAAAATCCTTAAAGATTAAATGCCACAAAGCCATCCGTAGTATATCCCTAGGGTTGAATTCCATAATTCTCAACTGTTATATCAAGAAACAGCATGCTTCCTTATAATCTGCAAAGAATGAAGGTACCCCCTATTTTACAACACAGAACAATTCCATATTGGAACTAAGAATAAAGTTTGGACAGAAAACGCCCTTCTTGTAAAAGCTCATGGTATTAATGACAAAAAAGAATTCCTACATAACATGAAAATTGGTGCTATGAGCAATTCAAACACCACTTTTTAAAAAAAATAAATCTATGATGCATATTTATTATTTATGCAATTATATTAGCATGTATTGTTTTCATTGTGAAACAAAATAACTTACAGAATAAGATTTCTGTGCAGCTCCAAGGAATCTCCTGCAATAAGAGTGCACAAGCAATTACACATGAAACTTGTGATTGAAAAATTTGAGGACCTTAATAATGTTTTCACTGTGAGGACGGACAGTCTGAATCCCAAATAGTTTAGCACTTCAGACTCCATTTTGAGCACCTATATTAGTTTGAAAATGAATTCATTACACCCTTGTTCAAATACATATCACCTCATAGTTCAAATTTTGTGAAGAAATGGCATGTAGGTAATATTTGAAGGTTTTTATGGAATATAAGTAATTGTCCCTTAAAATCATATTTTCAATTCTACCAATAGAAAAGGTGAATGTTAGAAGATAATGTTATATAGATCAGATATCTCCATGTAAGAACTCATGTAGGTCAACATCATTCTTAAATTATTATTCTAAAAAGATGAAGATAAGCATACATCTCTTTTCGTGTAAGTGTTATCTGTAATAAAGAAAAATTCTTCCACACGAGGAGTACAAATTTTTTCATTCTTTCTGCAAAGATAACAAATATAAGAAAAAGTATGATGTTAAGTCTCATATGTATGTGAATTACGAAAAGAGAGAATGCAACTATTTCTGATATTTCAAATTCATTTTAGCATATGAATATTCACTCACATAAATCAAATTGTTATCAAGCTTAACTGGCTTGTTGCCCATTCATTTGTTTCGGAACACTCAAACTCATACAACAAACGATCTTGCCATGATATTGCCAAATGACACTATTCAGTTTGTAGATATTATTGTAGCACATGATAAGCCAATATTCTCCATCCCAACCAAAACTACCTTTGAGTTTCCACTTTTTCCAATAGATTGAAGTTTTATTAAAACTAGCAGACTTCAATAGTTATAAGACATCTCCCAACTGAATGCCGTTCATACCCCTCATTTAACTACCACCTAAAGGTAGATGCAAATTTATCTCATACGTTATGCAATATGTGCAAGCATGACAACAGTGAGCAAAGATATTGATAAAGCATATTATATTAACATACTCATTAAGTGAAAAAAAAGTCTCAATTGAGGTACGTATATATGCTCTCGCTCAGATCAGAAATTTCGAGCAAAATGCCAAAATATGTACATCCCACAACAAAAATTTGAGCCAAATCTGATTATAATACTATCAAATTTAGGACAATTCCCTACTTAATCCTCAAAACAGGCAGTATGAGGCTGGTTTCAAATAAAAAAAATTTAACTTGAGTTGATTGAAATCACGCAATTTACAAACTTGGTTGGATAAGAGATTGTAGCTGCAAATAGGTCTATAGAATCAGTTTGACCTGAACATTATTTGTGCGAGTTTTGCATCGACAACTACATAAGTTGATGCAAATTGAGTTCAACAACAGACAATAACCCTTTTATTAGCAGGACAGATATTATGCAAGCTAGTTGAACCAATTCAAGTTTCAGGAGAATCCATACCATGCCCCTTAACCCATTTGACAAATCACATCATGTACCCTACGAAAATTGGAATGGACATATAACATATAAGATAATGAAAGACAACCTAGAAAGCAGCTCGAACTCATTCAAATTAGAGTCAAAACAAGAATTAGACCAAGAAGTACAAATCAAAACCAATGTCAAAGGATTAACATGAGTTTGGTTTCAAACCAATTTAAGTTTACATATGGCTCAATTGAAATGTAAATTAAATCACCACAAAACTATATTAAAATATATTGTAATAGGCATTATATATAAATATATATTCCAAAAACTTTAAATCATTATGATCAACCTAATGGAAAGCCCTTGGAGGTTTTAAGAACCAACCACAGTTCAAATCCTCTCCCAAAATAGTAAGATATGGTTTCATACTCTACTTCACATACACTTTTGAGTCAATTCAAAATTTAAATGGATTGAAATAGAAGATTTCAAAACAGATTAAAATCAAAAAAATTTATTTCAATTTGGCCTTGGGGAGTGAAATCACCCCTATTACCGTCAAAGTTGACGAAGAAAATTGGATAAGTAAAATTTTCTACATAAGTGCATTGAAAAGAAGAACCAAATTTACTTATAGAGCAGATCTTCAGCATGCATTCATGATATAATCTTTTCCTTAAGCATGAGCTGATGTAACACATACAAGTATAATCCAGTTGATAGATTAAAATGCAAAATAGGAGAACTTGAAAGTTGCTTTGGACTGCAATCAATCATCAAAATTCAGTATAGCATGAATTAACAATCTATAGAGAAAAGCTTACGGTGCAATCAACATGCATGTTACACCAAGAAGTTGCAGCCTCTTCCTTTCAATATAATTCTCAGTACAAACTTATATTCCTCAGAGACTTGGAAAACACTTAACAAAATACTAGATTATTGACATTAGCCCTTACATGAAAAAGCAAACAAGAGTTTCCAGCTTGAATCAAACATTCCAAGGATAAATAAACCTAGCATTAACTAAATAATTGGCGAAACAATGTAAAGCTCAAGGTTCGAATTTCAAGAAATAAGTCAAGAAAACGATTGAAATTGGGTTTTGTAACTTGTACAGGTATTTGTTATCTTTTTATTTAGGTAGTAGAGGGATACAGTGCATAAAAAAATAAAAGCATAGAATGCTCAGTCTTTCTTTTAACCATTTATGAAGTACCAATACTAGCTCAACCTAGTCGTGTCGTGTCTGTTTCAGATACCGACTCCCCAATAACACTGGCCATCGGACTAATTCAGAGCCGATTCAATAACTAATCTCGTAACAAAGTGGTAGTTCCTAGTAGAACTAGAAGAATCAATTCACCTACCCTAAACAAATAGGAGCAGTAGTTCCAATTCTACTGGGAACCAATTGGGGCCAGTTCAAGTAATTGGCCCTTTTTTGTTTTTCAAGGGGGCCTAGGGCCAATATTTGTTCCGTGTAGGTTGCGTAAAACGAGTCTACGACCCAATCATGGGCTGCTTATTGACCAACCCACGAGTAGGCACCCTATCCCACTCAATTGTTTTCTTTTTTTAAAATCATATCCCATCCCGAATTATAGAAATATCGCCTGTCTCACAATCCTCCCCACTCTCTTTCAACTATCTCCCCCTTTCATAACTCTCTCTCTCCCTCAAAATTATCTCTAATATCTTAAATGGCTTCAAGACGAGGAGCTCGCGCTATTCAAATCGACAACATCAATGGAGGTGAATCCCAAAGAGATTACGTTGCCAATCTACAAGCTATGGCGGTAGAATCTCCACATCAGGCTGCAATACAGGTGGAAACTAGACTATGTCCTTCTGACCCTCTCAGTCTTCAACAATCACTGTCACCTCTATTGCATCTCTAGCCTCCTACACCAAAAGAAGGTATGAAAATATTTTGATATGATTACTAATTTGATCCGAACTCGGTAAATGTTGTTTGTAAGTTTTGTGAGAGCGTATATTCTTAAAAAGCCTACAGCCCTAGAGGTGGGACAAGCACCTTTAAAAAATATTTGGTAAAGTCTTACTAATTTAATTTAGATACCTACTGGTCTACAATAGTAGAGGACACCCAAACTCAAATAACTTCATAAAGCCTTTGTCAAACATCCATGCATTTTCTCATTGGAAGGATCAACCCTAGTGTATGTTATTTCAACAAATCTAAATCTAGCTTACTGATTCAGGCTTCTTCCTATCAGACCTAGTACATCTTCAGGTTTAACAGATCCTCTAGTCCTTCAAATTGTTTGCTCTTCACATTAGAATCACTCTTTGCTTGCTCCCATTATTTCGATCAATCAAGCAAAACAAAACCTTGTTTTGATGCTAGTTGTTGAGAATTGAACACTATTAGCAATACCAAAGCTCAAGATATATTCCACTCAACGAAACAGTGAGACATATCGAAGACCACATCTAGACAAAATATCAAAGCAAAATGAGAGAACAAATAAGAATATAAAACACACTAAAATTTATGTGGAAAACCTAACTGGAGAAAGACCACAACTGTATCAGGAAAACATTTATAATTTTTCAAGAACTCCAAAAAGTGATTGCAAGGGATCACACACAAACCCACAGATCCATTTAATAGAAAATGATGCAACAGATATAACAACCCAACCCACTGTAAATATTATCCTCTTTAGCCTGTGAGTCTCATGGTTTTAAAATTCATCTACAGGGTAAGAGTGTGTTTCCATATATGCTCAACATCTCTCCAATGCTATGACAATATAGAATTAAATTTGACACTTTATCCGTGAAGGATTTTCCTAAGAGTAACCTTTACTCCCCCTTTCAGGACTCAATGTCCTCACTAAAGTTTGTTTCAATACATTTTCAAGAGGCACACCAACACATCCACCATCATTCAAGAGCTCAAGCAGAGTGACTTTGATACTATATATAACAACTCAATTCACTGTAGATATTGCCTGCTTTAGCATATAAGCCTTACGATTTCAATGCGTTTATAGGGCTAAGGGTGCATACTCATATATAACTAACATCTCTCCCGTGAGGACCACAAGCCAAAGTGGATAATATCTAAAATGGGCTATTTTGCTACATATTATATTAGAGCCACTCCACATGACCTCTTGAACGATGGTGGGCATGTCCACAAGTCTCTTGAAATTGTGGTGGGATAAAATTATCAAGGATGCCAAGTCCCAAAAGGGGGTACATCCCATGTGGATAAAGAACAAGATTAAGTCCTACGTCAACAAAGCACAAAAAAGATAATATATATATATATATATATATATGAAAACGCATACTTACTCCTGTAGACATATTTTCAAACCATGAGACCCACGAGCTACGGCAAACAATATTTGCAGTAGATTGGGTTGTTACATATTGAAGGTTATCCTTAGAAAAATCCCACATAGACAAAGTACGAAATTTAGTCTCACATCTATAAATCATAAGAGAGATGTTGAGTATATACAAGAATGCACCTTTACCCCCATAGATGTGTTTTAAGACCTGAGGCCACAAGCTAAAGTAAACAAAATATCTACAGTGGGTTGGATTATTACTTATGGTATCAGAGCTACTTCATGTGACCTTTTGAATGATAAAGGGCATGTCTGCGTGCCTCTTGAAATTGTGGTGGGTCCCATTTGTCTAACTCGTATGCATTTTCTCCAATCATCTTAAGTACCTTAAAGAGTCTCATTCGTCTAGTAGCTAATTTCTTTTGGGTCCCCAAATGGAATAGCCTGGATGTACCCTAATCATTACCTCAGATCCTACCTCGAAATGTGTGAATCTCCTATGCCTATTCACTTTAGCTTTGACTTTATCATACTGTAAAGCTAACTTACTCCTAATGTCCTCATGAAGCTCATGCAGATGCGATGCAAATGTGGATGCAACCTCATTGGTCCTATAGCTAAGTGAAAGGTCAACAAGGTCAATGAAAGACAAGAATCATAACCAATGACAACACGAAAAGGACTCATACCCGTGGATCAATTGACTGAGTTATTATTTGTAAACTCAGCTACAGGTAAAATCAAATCCCAACTTAATGGTCGCTCACCGACAAGATGTTTTAATAGGTTACACAAACTTCGGTTCACCACCTCAGTCTATCTGTCTGTCTAAGGGTGAAATATAGTTGAGTATAGAAGTTTGGTACCTAGCATTTTCTAGAGGGTTTTCCAGAAATAACTCATGAAATTCATGTCTCTTTCAGAGACCATAAACTTCGGAAGACCATGAAGAAGAACAATCTCTGCTACAAATAATATAGCAATATGAGAGGCATCTGACGTTTTAGAACATGAAATGAAGTGGGCCATTTTGAAAAAATGGTCCACCACTACCAGCATACAATCATACCATACCCAGTGTTTTGCCTCCCCCTTTTAGCAACTTGGCAAGTGCAACATCGGGAAACGACTCGAGCCACATCCGTCAATTGCTTGGGCCAATAGTACATGTCGCTAATAAGAGCAGCCATCTCGTCCCTAGCAAAATGTCCAGCTTCTCAGCCAGAATGCAACTCTTGGATAAGAAACTCAACCCCTAAATAGATAACCCTCTCTAATAAGTTAGCCAGAGTCAGATTGGGAGAGTACCCCGAGTAGTCGAGTGTAAGTGGTTCTGAAGTCCTTGCAGTCAACGTACTCAGACTTCATAATGTCAAATCCTGTGACCTGGACATGCATGGCGTGGAGGATAATAGTAATTCGGCTAAGGGCATCAGCTAGTTTATTATCTACACCAGCTTTATGCTTGAGTACAAACGTGCACTCTTGCAGGAAGGCAGCCCATTTAGCATGCTAGGTACTAAGATTCTTCTAAGAATTCAAATATTTCAATGCCTAGTGATCTGAGTTCAGGACAAATTCTACAGAAATAAGATAGTATTGCCAACAGCAAAGGGGTTAAATGACAACATAAAATTTCTTGTTATAAGTGGAATATCATTGTCGTGCCTTATTTAACTTCTTGCTGAAATAGGCAATAGGGTGTCCTTCCTGGCTAAGAACACCACCAATGCCAATGCCAGAAGCATCACATGCTGCCTCAAAAACTTTCCCAAAATCGGAAAGTCTCAACAGGGGCCTCGATTAATCGTGCCTTAATCTCACGGAAGGCTCGAGTAGCGGTTGCTGCCCATTAAAATTCTTTCCCCTTCAAGCAGTCAGTGAAGGGAGCAGTAATTGAGCTAAAGCCCTTAATATATCAATGATAAAATGTAGGTAACCCATGGAAGTTACAAACATTGTGGATGCTCTTATGTGTGGCCATTCCCGAATTACAGAAATTTTTTAGAGGTCAGCTAAAACTCCCTCACAAGAGATGATGAACCACCCAAGAAAACAGATGGAAGCCATCATAAAATGACACTTCTTCAGATTCACATAAAATTTTTCGGCAAAAACCTCACGAAGAAGATCAAGGTGTTCCCTCGTTGACCTACTATAGATCAGGATATCGTTGAAGTGCATGACGAGGAAGACACCATAAAAGGGCGAAGTACTTGGGTCATCACTTGCATGAAAGTGCTGGGCACATTAGAGAGGCCAAATGGCATGACGAGCCACTCATAAAGACCATCCTTAGTCTTAAAAGCAGTTTTTCATTCGCCCCCTTCACGCACTTGCATTTGGTGATACCCATTGCGCAAGTCAACCTTCGAGAAAATTTTGGCCCCAACCATCATGTCCAACAACGTCCAATCGAGGGATCGAAAATCGATACTTGATTCTGAAACCCTTACATACCTTAGCAAGCTCCTTCCCCACTGGGTTAGGAGAACTCCAGGCTAGCTAAGGACGGTCAATGCATTTGAACTTTTGAATAAAAGCAAAACAACATAATAAAGGAACATCAACGTGCAATATACAATAATTGGAGTAGCTTACCAAATGAGTATTTAAAATTAACAAAATGGTTCCCATAAACAAATAATAGTTCCGCGGCAGTAGTGGTTGTATATTATAATGCTATTAAAAAAAAGAAGAGGACAAAATGTATTTGAGAACCTTCATTAAATCAAACACGCATGCAGTCATAATGTACAACAAGAAAATTATAATGTTTTATTAGTATTTTTGCACACAAGAATAACAACAAAAAAAGCTCCTCGTTTTCCATAAGACCGCACAATAAAGTTCTATTACTCGACCTAAAGGAAGGCCTTAACAAGGGTATAAAAAAATTCACAAAAAACATCAATGTCGCAAAGTACCATCAAATATCTGTTATCTAACCTTTCAAAAAAGTTATATTATTTAAACAAAAAAAAACAAGTTTACAACATCTTTTAAGGGCATGCAAGAAATGTAGAATAGACTGATCCCTATCGTGAAGCCAAACTCGCATATCCCCATCTCAGATTGAATAGCACATAGTATTAGGGAAAACGATCCCCACATTTCTATTGACGCAGATATACTCGAAGGTGAAAATGTGACAAAAAAGGAAAGAAAATGGCAACTCATTTACAGCGATTACAGCTCAAATCAAGGCATCGGAAACCCTAAGGTTCACCTGGAGAACATGAAACGAATTGAAGGAAGGATAGGAAGCCTAACCGAAAAATACAAATGCCAACAATACGCGTTCACCGAGGAGAGCTCCGAACAGGCAAGGGTCACGGGGTCACGGCGAGCTGCCGTAGTCGGCTGGGAGATCGCAGAATCGGTTCACTAGGGGTCTGGCGACGCCCCAAGAGAAAACTCAGGGGGAAAAAAATAGAGAGATGAAGGAAAGAGAGAGAAAGGCTCGCCGCAGCCCGCAGGAGATCCCACTGGAAACGAGAGAGTGACAAAGCCAATCGCTGCTCATTTTGAATTGGCGCTGAAGCCAGCGAATCCGAAGCCCAAATTGACGAATATACCCCTACCGTTGCATACGGAAGCGGGAGAATTCGTAAGCGTTTGTAAACGGGTCGGGTAAACGGGTCGGGTATGTATTGATGCTACGAACCAACCTTGTTGGCTGGTTATTTGCACCACTGTGAAATTTGGATTCAACCTCAGGTCAGACTCGTCCGACTGTAAATCGAAGTATCATTCAATCTAATTTTATATTAAAATTAATTTATATATCAAATTAAATCAAATTATAATAAATTAATTTTTTTTATAATATTTAAAACCTTATGATGTCAATAAATCATAAATTTATTTATATAAATATTAAATATTATATTTTTATTTTCAAAAATATTATGTTTTTAAACAATATTATTTTAATAAATATTTTTATACTTTTAAAAATGGTAATGTATTTGTTCAATTTTTTTGATAATCAGTCTATTCAGTTAATTTATGAATCAGACAATAGACTGATTCTTAATATGTACGTTCGATAGATGAATTTGATTAATTTAATTAATTAAAGTGAAAAAAATTCAAGATTCATTTTAAAATTTAATAAATCAAATTAATGAAAGAAAACTATAAATTAAAAATCAAACCAAGTGGTTGATTCAATTTGATTCGATTAAAATTATAATTTATTCTTTATTTAATTAATTATTTGTAAAAATTTTAAAATACTATATAATATAATGCTGTAAAATTTCATAATTATTATGGCTAAGAATATAATAAAAAATAAAATAATTTAAAAATATTTTATATAATTTTAATAATATTATGTTTTTTATATTATTCAATAATATTATTATATAATGATATGTAATATTTTAGGTAATTCGATCTTTTTGTAATATAAAAAATTTAACTCAAATTATTTAATTAAAATCTTTTAATTATTAAATTATTAATTAAATTAATATATTATAAATTAAATTAAATTGATCAAATTTAATTTTTTCAATTTTCACCGTTTAATGCACACCCTAATTTTCTTTCTCCACGATTCAGCAATGTTTTGCCGCGATCAGGTCTCGGGTACGAAGACAAATCATCGAGATTGTCGGAGGAGGACGATATAGAAGGAAGACGAAGGCATGGGCCGCAGCGATACTCTGGTCGAGGGAGCGCTCAAGGTTCTTAGCACTTCGGATCCAGTGGAGAAGGCTCGCCTTGGCGATGCCGTCGCCACCCGCTGGCTCCAAGGCGACATCTCCGTCCCCTTCCATCCCGACGATGATCTCCCCGTCCCCGATCGCCCCGCTCGCTCCCCCAACGTCGCCCCTTCTGCCTAGCTCCCTCAAACCCTAACCCTAATAACCCTGACTCAACCCGCTCTTCTGCTGATGCAGGTGAGGCTGGTGACACCTAGCATGATGCCTAAGCTGGGGAGAGGAGGAAGCTTGCAGAGCCGCCAGGCCATGTTGCACAGCCTTGTTCACACCGAGAGCTGGGCCATCGATCTCTCTTGGGACATCATCGCTCGATTTGGGAGGCAGGAATCGATGCCTAGGGATTTCTTCACCGACTTTGTCAAAGTTGCCCAGGACGAAGGCCGGCACTTCAAGCTGCTAGCCGCGCGCCTTGAAGAGCTTGGTTCCTTCTACGGTGCTTTCCCTGCCCACGATGGCCTCTGGGACTCCGCCATTCAGACCTGCAAGGATCTGTCTGCCCGTCTTGCTGTGGAGCACTGCGTCCATGAGGTATGAAGCAGCTCTTGCTTATGAAATTTTCTGTTGGTTGGCACTTGGCAACTTCAAACTTTTCATTATTATCTGAAATGTTACAGTTTGGAAGATTTTGTTTTTATGTTTGAGTACAATGGAAATAAAAGATTTATATAGTCAACCCCACCTAGCAGGATAAGGGCTTGGATGTTGTTGTTGTTTGATGGCTATGTTATGAAGTACCGATACTTCATGAAGCATAACAAATCCATATCAGATACTAATATTCTCCAATACTTCACTGATACGTACACTAGTGTTTTGACAGTAAAAAAGATTTGATATTCGCAAGCTACTGCATTATATATTACCTAACATTTTTTTGCGGTCTTATAAATATTATTGATGTTTCTCCTTTTTCTACCTCAGCCGATACTGTCGTTACTTTTGTTAGACATCAATCATATTAATTATATTTTTTACCTTAATTAATTTTATATTGCAAAAAAGATAGGATTTTGATCTTTTTATGTCTATTTATTTAGTCAGAGACTTAAGAAAATAGAGTATATATCTATTTTGATTAATTCAGTATATCTGAGTTTATGTCATAACATCTGTATTATTATTAATTATATCTCGTTTGCATTGAACTAATTGATTTTGGTCAAATTTAAATTGAAATTAAAACTAATTTACTGATATATATATATATATATATATATTTAAACTCTCATCTCATTTAAAAAATCTATAACAGGTTGAGAAGTAATTAAACAAATTTTATGATATTATTTAAAATTTAAAAACTTTTATAATTCAATACTTATTAAAACATATTTTTATTTCTTTAAGTTGAATTGTCCATGAAATTACCTTTAGTAATATCAATGACATTTGAAAAAAAATATAATTAATTAAAGAAAATTTAAAAAATATCTTTGAAATTTATAGCAAGGAGATGTGTAAGTCATTCTAATCTACCGTAGAGCTACATTTTAAATATGAAAATATGACGTACTATACACACATAAATAATAATGTGACGAATCATATTTGTATCGTCGTATCTGTATCATATTTGTATTGTCGTATCTGTATCATATTTGTATCGTCGTATCGTATTCATGCTTTTTAGTTTCTAACTGTATTCACTAACTTTATTACTTGTTATAAGTTTTATCGACGTTCATTATTTTGTGGCTCTAGCACCTCTTCTTTACTCGTTTAAAGGAAGTTTGATTTAAAAATATTTCAAAAAAATTTCTTTAGTTTCAATTTATCCATCATCTTGAATTATAAACCTTTTCAAGTATCAACAATGTGACAAACTACTTAAGCTTGTAATAGTTTATACTTAGGCTTTGTTTGGTTGTGGCCTAAAAAACCCTAGGAATGTCAAATCTAAGTGGGACTTCTCCTATGTTCATCACTATGACCTTTGAATGTTTTGTACTTCTTTTCTTACTATAACCGCCATGGGCAGATCTCTTCTTTTGACATTAGAAGCATCTTCTGGCTTAGCTAAGCCGGTGGGCATGGGAGGATCCACCTAAATCCCTTCTCTCATTTCTTTTTCTTGCATTCTCCTCTTACATTTGTTCACCCTCTAATTTTCCAAAATGGTTCAGCTTTTCTATGCCTTCTCCTCTGAAACAATCATATTGATTTTCCATTGCTAGTCGTTTGTTTTTTCTGATCACGTCATCTCTTGTCAATCTCCATATCATGGCATTTCTTTTCTTGGGCCCAAAAAGATTGCCTACTTTTGCTTTGTCATAATTAGCATTACATCTTTGTTCCAACTTGTTATAAAATTCAATGGACGATACACTCTGCAGTGTTTGTTAGAATTTATCGAATCCAAAGCAACATTGAAACTCGGCATAAACTCACCAATCTCTCCTTTATTTAGCTGTTCAGTAGTCTGAAACTCTGTATACTCCTGCAATTACTTAAAAAGTAGCATCTTCATATTCATTTTTCTACAATGAGCTAAGCCAACATTTTGGATTTACCTTAGCGCATTGCTTGTTGACATTTTGTTAAGACAGGCCAGAGGATTGGATGTTCTTCCCACCACCATCGCCCGATTCCGAAACGGAGGTGATGAATGCACGGCAAATCTTTTACAGACTGTTGTATATCCTGAGGAGATTACCCACTGCGCTGCTGGTGTGAAATGGTTCAAATATTTATGCCAGAGGAAAACAAGTGGCTTTCCATATTCCATCACTAATACTAAGATCCATTCTAGTTCTCAAACTGGAGCAGCTGAAGAACATTCAGGACAGCAAATAGTTGACAGCGAAAAGAAACCTTCAGAAACATTGGGAAGTGACAATCTGCAGAAGATCACCATTCAGACATTTCATACGACAGTTAGAAAATACTTCAGAGGAACACTGAAGCCTCCGTTTAACATCGAGGCGAGGAAGGCTGCAGGTTTTGGACCAGAATGGTATGAGCCTTTGGCTTTCAGGGAGATTTGAAGGTTCGTAATTGACTTTTTCTTCACGCATCATGTTTTTTTCCACAGATCTATTTACAAAGTAGAAGCTTTCAGAAATTTTCATATCAAGCTAATGTTGACATGGGTTTTGCAATCAAAACAAAAAAAAAAATTTGTTGACATGGATTTGCAATATCATTATTAGATAGCAATATATCAGCTTGTATTGGTAAAATTTATATGTAAGATTTGAAATAATGTTAGTTTTTAGTTAACATTTATATATGTTTTAATTCATAAGATTAATTTTAAATTAAGTTAAAGTGACCTTGGGCTAATAAACATGGCAGGTTTAGAGATTAAATTTATAGTTCAAGATTTAGGATTTAGGTTTTAACTATCAGATTTAAGGTTGTTTAATATTTAGTATTCCAGTTTGTTTGAGAGTTAAAAATTAACCTGGTTTAATTTTAACTTAACATATCACATCACACATAAAATTTAATATTAAAAATTAATTTTATTTCACATCCTACACATATTACTAAAATAATAACTAATTTATATCACATCCCTCACATATCTCAACATAATAACTAATTTTATTTCACATCATTCATAATTTTTAATAAAAATTTATCTCTATTCAAATTTAATTTTAATTTAATTTAATTTAATCTTACAAACCAACAGATTTATGGGTTTAAATACATCTTTTTTATTGAAGGGTTAATTTTAAATAATTAGAATATTAGAAGGTTTGCCTTTTCTTGAGTAAGAAGAGTCTACTGATATACTATATATATATATATATATATATATATATATATATATCTTTTTAGGGGGAGAATTTACATCAGTTGCCTTGGAAGAAGTTTTTTTTATAGTGCACTTTTTAAATCAAATATTTACAAATAATAAATTCTATCTTGAATGTGAATTTTTAAATTATATGTATTAACTCTAGTTTTTTTTTATAGCACTTTCACACTAATTTTTATTTGTCATCTATTATTATAATCCAACTAGAGTTAATACATATAATCAAGATGATATTTAGGGGGTGTTTGGTTCGATATTATTTTGGTGTTATGTTATGTAATTTAGATGTCATGAAATCTAAATATCATCTTTTGATTAAAAATTTTATAATCTAATAGAAACTTTTTTGTAAATGTTATTGAACCAAATAATTGCTTTCTCTCGATAACATAACATAACATCAAAATAACATTGAACCAAATGCCCCCTTAACTTTTTATTTAATGGCCAGATGCTCTTAAATGAAATCTACTGTTTATGTATTTCATTTTTTATTTTTTCTTAATCTATTTTATTTCAATTTTTTGTTTATTTTTAATATCTTTATTTTTTCTATAACTCTATTATTGTGTATCTTCTTGAAATGAGTTAAATATAATCTTAATTATATATATATATATATATTAATTCTAGCTGAATTAAAGAAATGTCAAACAACAATTAGTGTGAGATGTTCGTAGATTTACATGCAAAATAGGAGTATTGTTTATAAATATTTAATTTAGAAGATGTCACTTTTAAATATGTGATTTAAAGAGTAATGTCTGTAAAAAAAATATTGAAGACGACTACATGTAAATTTTTTTTATATAAAAATAGATATATTATATACTTAAGAGTTGGGATAACTATGATATTTATAATATTGTAAGAAGTGATGAAACAGCCTCTTATATATAATGTTTTTCTTTAGTGTGCTGGGTCATGGGTGGGCTGACAAAACTCAGTCTGAACGAGAATTATTGAAATTTTTACACAAATGTCATACAACCTTTTATATATCTCACACAACACTTCATAAAATATGATTACTATAAAATTTGTGAAAAATTATTTAGTGTAGCATATCAAGATCATATGAAATATATGTAAATGTTCCGTTTTTATTTTATTTAATTTGTTTTCTTATGGCATGTGCTAAACTCAAAAGTCAATTAAACTTAAAAAGCATTTGATTTAATGTTATTTTAATATTATATTATATTTTTTAAAAATAATAATTATTTATTTTAATAATATTTATAGATAATTTTTATTAAATTATAAAATTATTAATTAAAAAATAACATATAAATATCACAATATTTAAATTATATAACATCACATCTAAATTATATATATAAATTCATATAGATAGAGCAATCCGGGATTGAAAGTCTTTTTTTCATGGCACAGGGAGTGAAAATATACAAATACAAACATACACCTGCAATATATTATACATAAATCATGTTTTATTTAGGAATTGAACCATCACTTTAGCTTGAATCAATTCAAACCTCTACTTGAAGTCAAACAATTTGTAGTCTGAGTCCAAATTTCACCTCAAATTAGATTTTCAATTAAAAATTTAGCTTTGAATAGAATAAAACAAAGATTTATGATTTCATAATAATAGTTTATAAAATGAAAGCTAAACAAAGAATTATAGCTATCAGCTCCAAATGAAAGCTAAACAAAATGACAGTAAAACCAAATAGTTTATAAACCAAAGATTTAGCTTTGAATATAACAAATTCACAAATAGAGTCATTTATCTCTAAATAACTGTGCTGATGAAATATATTTATCCATATTATCATCAAGAGAAGATTACCTACGTTAAGCAAGAAACAAGAAAACATATATATATATGGATCGCTTACAAAGAATAGTAATTTCTGGTAGATAATATCTCATGTATATCGCAAAAAATTTTAACAACACGACTTCCACGGGAAGTAGATCTTCTAGCTGGCTGCTGTAGCCTTCGCCATTGTTCTCTTGACGGCTTCAGCATATGTTTTGTGCTGGTAGGTCAAAGTAGACTCAAGCAAGTCATGCAGAGAAGTTTTCGGGCTCCAACCTACATTCAATTATCCTACTGGTCAATTAAATGTTCACCAATTTGTTCAGAACATCTAAAAGAAGAAGCTAACTGTTGAAAGTAGAGAGAGAAACAAATATCAATGAGAACATATGGATGACAAAAATGTCAAAAAAATGAAAATGGTAGGTCACATTATTTATCTTGATAAGGAATCTGTCAAAATGGTATTTGGCTAAAAGAATTCATGAGTTAAAAAACTGTTGATGATAATAACGATGACAGACATACGACAAAATTGAAGCACAATGCACAGGAATGCAGTACCAAGTTGCCTGTTGATTATAGTCATGTCTGGGATCCTTTTATCACTGTCATCATATCCTTCTCCATAGAACTCTTTTGAGCTTACATCAACTGTTGGCACTTCGATCGCTGGCTCTCCAGACACCTTGGAGTACACCTGTGCAGGCATGATGAAATTCATGTGTCAATTTACAGGCAACCATTATACAAGTCAAATAAAACCACTTTTAAACTAATTTACCTCTGTCATAATCTCTGCAAGCTGCCTGACTGTAACTTCGTTGTTAGGGTTACCCACATTAAAAATCTGGCCATTGGCTCTAGCAGGATTTTCCTTAAGAGGATTAAATGTTTTGACTTGCTTTAGCAAACTAGTACAAGATAGAAGGAATATTTACATATAGCTTACTTATATATTAACCATCCAAATCCCAAAAATCAGAATGAATGCTCTCAAAAAGATAAAAAAAAATGGTGTCAACATTATTTTTTTGAAAAAGAATATTTCATTCTTATTATAAACTTTTACATGGTCAAACCTCTTTTATCCTTGAAGACCTTGACCTAGATTAGAACTAACTCAAGTCATAACTATAGATAGAAACATGTAATATTAGCGTGTTTTGATTATGTAAATTGTAAATTCTGTGATCTGGATGATTGATCATAAATAACCAAGTTCTGTACTATATGCATGAAATCCACCAAGAAAGGATAGACAAGAGAAATATGGTATCCATACGATCATCAAGAGAACGGCTTCAATAGCATCTTTAATGTACACAAATGTTCGTTGTGACTGTCCTCCATCAACAAGCTTTAGTGGTTCACGACGAAGAAGATTCTGCCAACAACCAATATGAGTACAAAAGATATTACATGAATTATGAATTGTATTACTAAAGACAATTTGGATTTGTTGCTTACATTACTAAAGCATGCCAAAACTCTAGGTACTCCCTCACTAGGACCATCAACACCAGGAATAAAATCCATCCTTGGCCCAATCCAGTTGAAAGGCCTTACTATAGTAAATTCTAGACCATTTTCAGCCCCCTCAGCTGCAGGAAACTCAAATTTAAATTGAGCATCTATCAAATACTAAAGTTCACAATTTTTTGGACAAAGTGCAACCATACCATATATTAACCGTTCAATTAGCTGTTTTGCACATGCATAAGACCATCTCTGTTTCTCTATGGGACCAAAGATGCAAGGTGATACATCTTCCTTCAGTACATAAAACTCCGGTTCCTATGCACAGTCGAAATGCATAGAAGACGGATGTTAACCAAACAATCTATATAAAGAAAGGAAATAGATATGCAATGTGTGATTCACCATCAAAACGTTAGTTCAACTAAAAGCAGAACAAATATTGTTTAGTATAGAGCACCCTATCCATAAGAACAGCCACACTACCAATCATTATGTCAACATTTTCATGTTTAGACCATCAAGTGAAATAGCTTAGGCAACCATTTATGCAACAAAGCTGAAAACTTGGCATAACCAAGGAAGAAACAAGAAGAGGGCACAGACATTGAAGGTTCACCCCCAAATATTTACAGAAGTAACTTGGATCATCAAAAAACAAATGTCAAGATTTAAGTCTCCTATGACTGTATTTAATTAAAGTCCCCAAACCCATACTTTGCGGAGTAGTTATCCCCTATAATTGAAGCAGTTAAATTCATGAACTTGGAGGAAGAACAATAAGCAATGAATAACTATTCCAGGAAGAACAATAAGCAATTAATAACTATTCCAACAATATCTACTGTCTCTCCATTGGTCATGGAAGATAACTTGGTCCTAACCTTTGCCCAAATTATATGGATCCAAGGAATTTGCATTGTCAAGGTATTGGGCTTTGAACAAGACTATATGTCCCTATGGTCATTAAATAACCATGGCTTAGAACTAGACAAACATCCCTTCTACTATATAAGAAGGCATAACTGCAAACTTCATCCTTCCCGTAACCTCTTTGCATAATTCCTTTAAATTTACATTGAACTCTCCCATCACCAGTTCTATCAAGGCTCCATATTTCATCTAATATTTGTTGCAGCATCATCCAAACATGCTTAAGACCTATGATTAGATCTCTATCTCAATACATTTGTGATTCAGAATGCTGGAGTTTGTGATTTTACATGAATAAAACTAGCATTCCACAAAGCCCAGTGTCGCTTCAATTAAACCTTAGAAACTAATTTACCCTCAATATTTGGCTAATTTGTAGCAAAATTGAACAGAGCGAAAAAATCAACTTAGTTATTTGGCACATTACACAATGTTCGAAATCAAAGAATACAATGCTTAACAGCACAAAACCAAATACTAAACAATAAGAAATTATATTGTTGATCCAAATACAGATTAGTTGGGGAAATTGGCTTAAACTCAAAAAAGGTTGTATCTCTCCTGAAAGTGCAGCAATTAGGCCTTATTTATCAAGATTGTTCTAAGATGATTAGAACAATGTTGACATTATTTAACAAGGTAAGCTCATTTTATGTAATGAAACTATAGAAACATAAGAAAAACAAAAATTAGACAGATCACTGGAACAAAACAACAATCAGAACAAAACTATTGTTCTTAAATTTACCCTAGCAGACTTGCTCTAACTACGATCTTGAAAGTGTACTGGAGCATTAAGATACCTTACGCAAGGGGTGATCCTTTGGCAGGAAACTGCCAACCGTCTTGCCGTAAACTTCACAAGTGGAGAAGTGAATCAGACGCTTGCCATTCTCGGAGCAATACTTAACCTGCGTCATCGTCATACGAAAACTTTATTACCATATTTATTTCAAATCTCACATAAAACACAAAAAGAAAACGACAGCCCACGGTAAAGTAATTAACAAAGAGACAACAGGATCAAGAAATCAGAATACTACAGAGAATTTACCACAGGAAGAGCGTCGATGAAATTGCTATAAATGGTATCCAGGGGACGCGTATTGTAATCCGCCGGCGTGCAGATCGCCGCCAAGTTGATCGTCTGCAAGATGCCAAACAAAAAAAATAGATCGCCCATCTCAAGCAAAATAAAAACAAGAAAATAAAGACAAGATCTCGAAAGGCGAAATCGAGTTAGGAGGAAAAGCCTAAAACAACAAAGGAGCGAAATGGCTATGCGGAGCTCTCCTGCTTACCAGATCAGACATTTTGATGAGGCTTTCGAGCCTGGAATCGTTCTTGATGTTGAGGCGGTGGAACTGGATCCGGCCCGCCCAAGTTTGGGCCTGACCGTCGGCGGGAGACTCCATCAGGTGCCTGATCTTGTCGTTGTAAACGTCGACGGCCAAGACCGTGTGCGGTGTCTCCGCCATCAGCTTCTCGCAAAGATGGGAGCCGATGAAGCCCCCGGCGCCGATCATGCAGATTGTCATCGGCTTGATAGGATTTCCGTCCAGATCCTTTCTTGCAGCCGTCGCCATTTTCCCTCCCTCTCTCTCCCTCTCTCCCTCCCCTCTCTCCCTCTCTCCCTCCGTCTGCCGGAGAGTAACACACGGGAAACACGAAACTTTTTGAAGGAAGATAAATGGAAAGCCGAAGACGCGCATAGATCTCGAAGGCAACTCCAATTATACGTGCGCGGGTTCTCTCTCTCTCTCTCTCTCTCTCTCTCTCTCTCTCTCTCTCTCCTCCCCTCTGCCTCCCCCTCTCTCTCTCCCTGCCGATGAGCACGTGCTAGTCACGTGCAAAGTTACTGTGGCCAGAGCCGGGCTATGCATCTATGATGACGTTAGGCCCTTGCCTATCATGGGAAAAATTATTATTTTATAATATTTTAAAATTTTTATATTTTAATAATTTTATTTTATGTTTAATATAGATTTTAATTATAAAACTTACTTTTATCCGTATTTAATATGAATTTTAATATTAAAATTAATTTTATTTTATATCTTATACATCTATTAATATTAAAATAATTTTTTTTTCTTATTTCAAAATAACCTTCCAATTATATATACTACTACAAGTAGTTAGGTGAATAATGCAATATTAATGATTTAATCTAACAAAAATATTTATTTGTTTAAATTAAAAATTAAAAATAAATTATGTATTATTTATTTATAAAAATTTATATTTGTCAAACTCCAAAAAAAAATTTTTACAACAACATACCTTAACTCAGATATGTACAAATAATACATTCTGAATTTAATATTTATATAATATTTTATATTTAAAATATAAATTTATATATAGCACATTTATCTATAGAGTGCTGTCTGTAAATATTATAATTATTTTTTATAATTCTTGTGAGGATGGAACATAATTTTCTCAATTAATTTTTGTACTATTCTAATACAAGAAGGCAATTTTTGTAACTAATTGCAGTCTATGTTAATAAATTATTGGTAATAACAGACTTTAAAAAAAAATGGAAAGCTCAATAAATACATTTAAGAAAAAAATTGCAATTATTAACTTCCAAGCCTTTGTCCACTAAAATGATTAAGGAGGAAATTAGTTTAATATTATTGACATATTTTTTTATATTATTTAATAAAATTATTTTTTATTTTAATAACATATTTTAATAATAATATAAAAAATTATAATATTATTATATTAAAATAACAATTAAATATTATTTTAAAGGTCACTTTAATTATAATGAAAAGGTAAAATTAAATTGAACTTTCAGTGTTATTTTTAAATATATTATTATTAAATTAAATAAATAATGATTTTGAGATAACAAGTATTTAATAGATAAGTTATATGGAGAGAATTAATAAATGCGTAGGGACTTATGAAGGAATTATATAAAAAAAAATTAATCAGTTTATTAATTAACTCAAACTTTGAAACCCATTAGTAATTTACCATCCCCTTTTTTTTATAGAAGTACTTTACCATACTTGCTGTAACAAGTAAATGTAAGAATAAAAAAAGTGTTATCTAGTTTTTTTTTTTTGATAATTATCTGCATGTCACATAAATTTTTTAATATTATACAACACATATTTTCTTCACAAAATTTACACTATAAATTATGAAAAAAAATGTGTGTGATGTAATACACGAAGATTTATGTGACATACAGATAATTATTCTTTTTTTTATATATATATATATATAAAATGCTATTTAATTTACACTTAGAGTTTAACTACATATAAAAAATCTATTTGGCATTTGATTAAAATATAATAAAATTTTTCAAAAAAAAATAAATTAATTTTTATTTTATTTATGCAAATATTAATATAAAAAATTTACTTTATATGATATTTATATAATTTCTAAATTATTAATTAATTTTATTTCTCAATTTTACATAATTTTTAATATAATTATTTTATTTTATATGTATTTTAAAAATTATCAAAAATAATTTATAAATGACAATTATTTCAAATTCCAAAGGAGAGAACCTTTAATTCCACTTGATATAATTCATTGCCTTTTTCAGAGGTAGGGCTGACAACTGGTAGAGGTCCAGCTAATTTGCCTCATCTAAAATTCAAAAAAATTTAAATTTAAATTTAATTAAAATTTAATTAATTTTATGTTAATTTTTAAATTAAATGTCCCTAAAAGTTTAACCTTTTCTTGTTTAAAAATTTATTTTATATATAACGCGTATTTAAATTATTTTTTAGTTAAATTTATATTTATTTATACCTTAATTCTCTTTATAATATATTTTATATAATATATATATATATATATATAAAACTTTAATATATTTAAAATTTTGCATACATATAATTATATAAATATTAAGTTAGTGATATCAAATTCACTTTCAATTTTTATTGTTAACTTATCCATATCTTCAATAGAAAATATTTCATAATTAATATCGAATAAATGTATTATGATTTTTGATGAAGATAATCTAACAATAATTGATATATAATTATATAAATATTAAGCTAATTATTAATTAAATTTATTTTTTATAAGTAAATTTTTAAAGAAAATAAAATGATACCCTCACTATCTATTAACACTGTTTGTCTTTCTACAATTTAATGAAAGATTTTATTTAAGTAATTAGGTCTGTCGATGGATAGAATTCGAGTCAGCTCAACCCTAACTTGAATCTAACTCTATATGCATTAGATCGAGTTATAAATAGAATCGGGTTATGATCAATCTAGATCCTCTCGGGCTATAAATCGAATTAAGTCGGAATTCAGATTTTCGAGTTTAAGCTATTATAATAAAAAGTCATCATTCGAAGTATTTTTATAGTCATTTACTGGAAATAAAATAAATTATTATATTTTTACATATTAATTTAGTATTTCAATATAAAAATTAATATTGTAATATATATATATATACATATATATTATAAAATATAAATTTATACTATAATCTGCTGATATAATCTGTAAAAATTATTTATTAATTAATCATCATTGAGAATCTATTAAAGCCTTCTCACAAAACGACTATTAACCACAATATATACTGTATAAATACAAATCAATCGTAATTCATATCTGATTCATTTATATATAAACAGATACAACCAATTAACGAGGCAGATTGACGGGTCAAAAGAAGTTTTCATTTGAGATTTAAATTTTAATAAGATCAAAACTCATATTGAATCAGATTATAATTTGATTCATTGATAGGCCCAAATAACCCAACTCCATAAACTATTATATCATGAAATTATTTCTAACGATTAATCTTTTATCTTTCAAAAAATATTTTTTAGATATTAATATTTATAATTTTAAATTTTTGCTCAATTTATAGATATTGAGGATAAAGAAGTATAATAATCTTTAAATTTTATATTTTTATATGTAATGGCCAAAGAAAAATGTAAGGTTCTAAAAGAAAAATCAAAGATGCAGAATTTTTATAATGGGTTTTTACATATAGAACATAAAATTTATACGAAATTATGTATTTTAATATTAA
The DNA here is from genome assembly GCA_019297695.1 of Apostasia ramifera. NCBI lineage: Eukaryota > Viridiplantae > Streptophyta > Magnoliopsida > Asparagales > Orchidaceae > Apostasia > Apostasia ramifera. Next base: position 236,290 of record JAEMOT010002861.1, on the reverse strand, counting down.
TTCATAAATATTACCACTATCACACCATATTCATTTAAATTTTACACATTTCATATATTTCACATCATATTTTTTGATGGTGAACTTCACATTTTTAAATTGGCCTTAATCTTAATTATATTATTAATATAANTTTTAATTTATATATAATATTATAAAGTATATGAAATATGTGAAATATGTGAAATGCGTAAAAGTTAAATGAATATGGTGTGATAGTGGTAATATTTACGAATTGATGGTGAAAAGCGTAATTTCGTGTAAATTTCATGTCCTGTATGTAAAAACCCCTTTTATAATTTTAAAGACCAAAATTAATATTTTTTTTTTGAAAATTGAGATAATTTACAATGAGGTACCCTAGTTTTTGTTTTGTTTTTTTTTCATTTTTCCTGATTTTAATATGAAACACTATTTCTATCAATCAACTAATAATAAAAAGTTGGAAGGCCAATTCATGCACATGAGGGATTTTCTTTTATGTGTAGAAAGATGTACATGATCGAATTTAGATAATAATCAAGTTGAACTATTGCTCGAAACTCAATTGTAATTCGAGGTTATAATCAATTCACACGTTAAGTATTACATAAATCATGAAAGGCTCAATTCATTGATTAAAGTAGTGATTTTTATGGAACATTAGAGGTTTATTTAAAATTTATAAATGTAGCATAATGTAATAAGAGTTATATTAAAATTTCCTAAAATATATCAATGAAATGCCGACATCGAGTCAATCTCAACGCAAAGTTTAACATCTCGAACTCGAGTCAGATTTACTTTGATTAATTCATTCAATTTTGTATCAATTTTTAAACTAAGATCTCGTTTCATTCGAGATAATTTTTTTGCCCGACACAAATTTCAACTATAGAAATTAACTTTATTTTACATCTAATATAAATATAAATATTAGAATTTAAAGTATTTCATATTTTATACACTTTTTAATATTAAAATAAATTTTTCTCTCAGTAAACACCAAGTGATCGATCACATGATCAACTAACCAATCGACCAACGTGGTTGACTATGGTCGATCAAGAAGTAGTTGACCACCTGATTGATCGATGAAATGTTTTTTGCTTTTTTCCTAAACATTCAACCACAATACGATTTTACAAGCCTTGGGTTGTAGTCACTGTGCATAATATGGCCGTAAATGAGTCGAGTTTACGTGAGTTTTGATAAACTCAAACTCTGACTCAAAATTTTTAAGCTCGACTCAAACTCGGCTTGATTTGAGTTTGAGCTAACTCTACTCAAAATATATCAAGTTTGAGTCGACTCTAATTAGATTTTGAGTCAACTTGAAATTAATGATCAGCTATTATTATGAATAATATCAACAAAAATTATTTTATTGTTATTATTATAATACTTTTTTTTTGGAATAATTACCTACACGCTACACTATTTCACTTTATTTATGCGTTACTCATTCATTCTTAGTTAATTACGCTATGCACACTCAAAACATTATAAAATTTTACATACACACACTTTCACTTGTTTTCATTATAATGAGCAATTATAATTTTCCAATAACCTAACTATAGTTAGGTTACAAAAAATTTGAACCGTTTATCATATTATTTTAAGGATATTTAAATATATTTTGAGTGAAAATTTTAAAACTTTGATGTTTAGGTAGTGGCAAGGGAAAGAGACATCCGCGATGTGAATTGATTTTAGGACAGATCAGCACTTTAGTGTGACATTGAGGAAGAAAAAAAAAATGTACTATTAAGGTTAAAAATGTAATTTTAATGATTTATTAACGAAATATTTTTTTCAAATAGATTTTGACCGAGTTTTAACTTAAGTGTGTGTATGTAAGATTTTATAATGTTTTGAATGTGCATAGTGTAATTAACTAAGAATGGATGGTTAAAATATAAATAAAGTGAAATGATGTGGCATGGAGGTAATTATCCTTTTTTTTATATTATTATAATATTTTTGTTGATAAAATGGGAAAAAAAAAAATCCTCTTTCTACCTAGAAGGGGGATCAAACTCAAACGCCTATTATTAGACAAATGAATAATTACTGTATTAACTCTTAACCATTGATATAATAAGAATATATATATATATATATATATATATAATAATTTGCGTCAACACGAATACATTTCATGTGAGTCCATGTTGATTTAAACTCGACTCCAAATATATTTCGAATCTTTTATTTAATCAAAATTAATGTCAACTTAAAATGGCTCGATTCGACTTGATATATGCAGATATTAAGTCGATCATATATTGAATCGATTTTATTTTGAGTCATTAAAAAATAGAATCAAATTAAAATTGAGTGACATAACAACCAGTTTTGAGCGGACTATGAGTTTGGTTTTTTTTTTTTTTTTTTGATTCTCAAGTTTGGGATATTGTGCTGGTAGGTCTGCAATCTTGGAACCGCGTCAGGCTTCAGCCTGATGAGGTGATTTTGCAAATAAAAAGTTTTGGAGGACTGAGTCGTAAAATGGAGGAAAAGTTTAACTCCACTCGGACATTTTGCTCGCTGACCGCTGTAGTGGCCACAGCGATTGCTGAGCTGGATCGACCCACCGAGAAGCACGTGCGAAGCGAAGGGTAAATTACATTCAGATCTTTATAAATAAGGCATAATATCAAATAAATTTATACTCTTAAATTTATAATTTTAAAATTTCTGTCTTTTAATATAATTTTTAATTGGGTTATTTTTAAAAAAATTATTATTAAATTTTTTTTAAATTAAAATTTTATGTTTATTTTCTCTCTCATTCACTCTTCTCTCTACTTTCTCTTCCGTCTCTCTGTCTCTCTTAGGCTTAAAGAAATATTTAGTAGGAGTTGTCGGTAAACAAGGGCGAGAGATCGCCTGCCTCCTCTCTCTCCTCTAAGCAGTGGCGCTGTGCTGTCCTGTGCAACTGAGGGCTTGCCTTGCCCTCCTCCTTCGTCAACTGAGGGCTAGAAAGAGAATGGAATGATAAATTTTAAAATTTTGATAATCAATTTTTTTTTTAAAATTAATTGATAATTATATTAAACGTTGGGATTTAGATGTAAAAATTTAGTATCATGAAATAGATTAAAATTATGTAATGAATTTAAAGACCTAATTGTAATGAATTTCGTTCACATTTTTTAATCAACAGACTTCTTCATTAAAAAAAAAAATTAAATGAATAAAAAAAAACTTTCATTCAACATTTAAGCCTATTATTTAGGGAAATGTCAGCGTGCTTCATATGCTTAGCGAAAAAAGAATTAAGATCTTGTTTGGCCCAAGGGCTAAAATCAAAACCAAAATGGTATTAGTATTTTTTGAATATCTGATTATTTATAAAACTAAAAAGTATTACTTTTTTATATACAACCGAATAATTAGACTGTAATATCTTTTTTACAGTTAATCTAATTTTACGAAATACAAAAAAAATAGATATTAGTTTGACTACAAGTTGACTTTCATTCTAAAAATATTGCACTAAAAAAAATAAAATAAAAATATTAAATATATAAAGCATGTTATCCTAAATAAAATTATGTTTTATTAAATTTCATTCAACATTTAAGCTTTTTTTCTCATTTTCAACTTTTAATTCATTGATAGTGAATTCTTCTTATTTCTAAAAGGATTAGAATCATCGTTAAATTTAAGACATTAATTTTTATTAATTTAGAAATCCAATTATGTAAATCATTAAGCACGTTTTTTAATTGATTATTTAATAAATTTTGAGTTCATAGTAGCTCGAGTTTAATTTTATATGAATTCCATGCTCGAGTTGTCACTAAATTTTAATTTAACTCAAGTTTAGTAAAAAAACTTAAGATACAAATTTATAAAATCAAACAGGGCCTTTAAATATCATTTTGGGCGAAGAAGGCCTTGACTAGAAATTATTTTTCATTTTAATTCGAACTTGATTCGAGCTGGACCTGAGATTTAACCCTAGTTAAAATATTAGGGTGAATTGGGGTCTACTAAAAATAATTTTTGGTTCTAACTCGAGCATGAGCAAGCTGAATTAAGAAATTCAAATTCAAAATGGTGCCGGTTGTCTCAAACTCGACTGAAATATCATTACGATTTTTGTATAGCGTTTTTTTTTTCTTATTGGGCCGGGCTTTAAAGTGAGTACTCATTGTAATTGGGCCAACTTAATTGTGGCTAAACTTGGCCCATTATCTACAAAATATAACTAAAATATTATAGGATTCATATCTTGTTTGTGAGATTGCTTTTAATAGGATAAAAGATAATTTTTTATATGGCATTTTNAAATTTAAATAATATGTCAAATAAAATTAATTTTAATGAAAAAATTTATGAAGAATTTAAAATATTATTAATTTAATATTAAAATTTATATATAATATGATTTATAAAATTAATTTTTTTAATTTAGTTAAAATTAATTCAAGCAAACAAACACAAAAAATAGAGCTCAAAAGGGTGCGGGTGTCGTAGTGATTTTATCACGTATACCAAAACATTTACCATACTAAGATTTGAATAGGGGTGAAAGCGGTCAGCGATCAAGCTGAGCACAGCTCAAACTTGACTAGTCTCAATTTGATTCGAGTTTAAGCTAGTCTATTTTAAATTTGAGTTTGTTTGAGCCTTAATCAAGCCAACACAAGCTCTCCGAGAATTGAATTTTTTTAAAGAAAAATTTCCTCAACTAGAATATAAAATTAAATTAATCATACACATAATATTAAAAGATATCCTAACAATTAACACTCACTTATATACAAATAATAAAATAATTGTAATATACATTATTTATATTTAAAACATAAAAATCGAGCCAAGTCGATTCAATCTGACTATGGTCGATGGCTTGGCTTAATAAACTTATGCTGAGCTCGATTAGAGCTAAATATCGAGTGATTATCGATTTTGAGCCAAACTCTCAGCCCTAGACTCAAATGTGCTTGACAGTGCAACTCAGTATATTTAATAGATGCATATATTAAATTATGTCTATTTAGTGAGAATATATTAAATAAAATTAGATGCCTAATCTTGAAATTTTGCCTCCAGTGTTCATATTTAATTTGTCAACATTAATGAATAAATTTGTACGTAATTTTAAAAACTTGATTAACAAAAAAATAAATTTGAATATATTAACATTTAACTCGTTAATATTTATGAAGAATTCATATAAAATTTATAAATATACTCGATTATAAGACTCAACATATTTCTATTTTAAAGATTTTAGTATCTTGTATTTATTAATAAAAATAAAAATTCAATAAGAAAAATTAATAAGAGATTTTAGTATATTATATTTAAGATGATGAGCCTGCTTGTGAGAACATTAATATGGTTCACAAAGAGAGATAATCTATAATTTTTATGTTCATGCAATCGAATACATATTTACTAATTCCAAACATATTTTTTCGTATAAAAATATTCGATTTAAATATTTTAGTTTAGGATGTGAAATAAAATTAATATTTTTATAAAAAATTATTAAGTATGTAAAGTAAAATAATTTATTTTATATTAGAATTTATGTAAAATAATTAAAAAAATTTATTTATTATTATTATTGTTATTTTATAAACTATTACTATTTTAGTCTTTATTTTAGTCCTCGCACCAAATATGGCCTAAGGTGTCGTCCAAAGATAATTGCATCGTTCAGATTGACAATAAATATTTGTATTATAATATGATGTCTCGTGTTTTTAAATAAAATGTTTAAATGAATCTATAAATGAATCTATAAATTAAGCCCTATTCGTTTAACTAGTTTAATTTTATACAAATATATTATATCACGTATAAAATTTATTATTAAAAATTAATTGTATTTTTTATCATATACATAATTCAAAATTAAAAATTAATTTTATTTTGCATCCTACAGATATATTAAAATAATAATTAACTTATTTCACATTTCTCACATATCTTAATGTAATGATTAAATTTATTTCACATCATTCATAATTTTTAATAAAAAAAATATTTTTATCTAAATTTAACTTTAATTTTATTGAAATTAAACTTTATAAATAAGCAGGCCCTTAGGCCTTATTTGCTTGAAGACCACTATGACCAAAATGATCTTCAACTATTTTATTAAAAAAATATTTTTTATTCTCAATATATAAATTTTAATATAAAAAACTCACTTAATGTCATATTCTACATAATTTTTAACATATTATACTTAATTTATTATTATTATTTTAATAATATAATTAAAAGTTATTTTGGTCATAACCTGGACTCCAATCAAATAGAGCTATGTCACAAATTTGACAAATTTTATTGCTGCAAATGCCAAAAAAAACTATTACAAATGAAATATTTATTTATAAGAAAAATTTACATTTGTCACTCCAAAGATTCATTATTTTCAGACTGTATTCTCAAAATTTATTATTTTCAAATAATATCTTTTATTTTAAAATAAATTTATAGGCAATACCTCGCTTTTAAAGTTAGATAAAAGTATTGTATAAAAATAATAAATTCTAGAGGTACCGTCCGAAAAATTACAATGAATAATTTTTTATATTTAAGCAAATTTTGTGCGTCAAATGTCAGCCCAATGTTCCTAGTCTTTTTATTGTGTAAGATCAAATTGTGCTAATTATTTTATCTCAATAATTGAGTTTAATTATTTGAGATCAAGTTTTTTTTTTTTTAAAATTA
>JAEMOT010002861.1:191347-229419 GCA_019297695.1 Apostasia ramifera | reverse complement strand
GTATAATGGTAATTTTGTATATTTTTTAATAATAAAAAAATAAAAAAAGGACCCAGATGATATAAGTTTTGAAAACCTAGGGACCCGGATGATATTTTAAAAATATGAACCTGTGTGATATAACTCTTAAACTCAGGGACCTGGGTGAAATTTGCCCAATTAAAAATGTGAGATAAAGTTACTCAAGGGTTCTTCACAGAATCACAACGGTCTAAATTCGGCAGCTATACTGTGCACGTACGTACCCGATGTACTGCGCGATGGGACCACTAAAGCTGATTGGTGGTTTAGTTGGGTGGATTGTTGGGCGGTGCGGATGTGACGAACAAAATAATTAAGTTAGCGAATTAATTAATTATATGACAATTACCAAATATTACGTTTATCATACAATTTAATGATTATCGATAGGTTACCATCATGATGTACTTAACATTAATTATATATATATATTTTTCAGTTATTTATTTGTACAATCGATATATCGCAGAATCAGTTTATTTTTTTTTTTCATGTTCTTGGCACTAACTTTCTCAAAATCTAATTAAGTCATTTATTAAAAAAAAAACAAAGGATAATTACCTTCATGTCACATCATTTAATTTTATTTATGTTTTACCCATCTATTTTTAATTAATTACGTTATGCACGCTCAAAACATTACAAAATCTTACGTACATATTTGAGTTAAAACTTAATCAAAATCTATTTGAAAAAAAAATATTCTGTTAGTAAATTATTAAAATTATATTTTTACACTTAATGATACATATTTTTCTCTTCCTCAATGCCACGCTAAAGCGCTGATTTGTCCTAAAATTAATTTATGTCACGGATGTCTCTTTCTTTTGTCGTCACTTAAATATTAAGGTTTTAGGATTTTCACTCAAAATATATTTAAATATTCTTAAAATAATATGATGAACGATTTAGATTTTTTGTAACCTAATTATAGTTAGGTTATAGAAAAATTATGATTACTCATTATAATAAACATAAGTTAAAATGTGTGTATGTAAGATTTTATAATATTTTGAGTATGCATAGCGTAATTAACTAAGAATGGATGGGTAAGGTATAAATAAAATTAAATGGTGTGGCATGTAGGTAATTATCCCAAAAAAATATTATGTATCAGCCCAAAGTAATTATATATAAATGTATAATTAGAACTCGACTAATTTAATAAAAAAGTAAAAAATTATGACACGAATCCCGCCTGTTTAGTGGACAGGTTATAATACTATGATTCAACTCAGCTTGATGTCTCTGGTTATCTGCTTATCCTAAGGATTGATTCATTGGACTCGAGCAATTTAGTAACTTTTGATGCGGATCTAATTAAATATCTTTATTATAACAACAACAACAACAACAACAACAACCAAGCCTTAATCCCACTAGGTGGGGAATTAAATATCTTTATTATAAAATCACTAATTAGGAACATAACGACACACATCATTACTAAGTCACAAGTTAATTATCATCAGTACTCTCACTCATTCAATATGAGCTCTATATCTCGTCAACGCGCTAACAATCTCCAAATAGATCAGATCACATGAAATAAGATTTTCGTCTGATTACAAGAAATGGAAGATAATTCTCAAAATCATCGCCACCCAATGCTAATGCAAAAGAGTTCTGAATTAATTATAAGGATACCGATTGAGATGCTTGTCAACTCGGCGGATATTTAAAAAAAAAAAAATTCCGCTCGACTACTTTTAATCATAGTCTATCGATAAATTGATTGTGAAAATATGGTATTCTTTGTCGTAAATTAAGCACTTATAACCATCATAAATTGATTGGAATGGATTTTGATGCGAAAATATTAAATTTGTAATTACTTTTAATTAAATTTTCAGTTCTCGTCATAAATATGAAAAAAAAAAAATAAAATTTTTTTAATATGTAAAATTTTTATATTTTATTCCTTATTTGGCAAACAATAAATTATGATATCTCTAACGAAAGGCGTGGCAGCTTCTTTTGAGTAAATTATGAGGCGCAGTGTCAGCTGAACTGGTATCCGTTATGATCACCTGCGTCATAAGATTTTAACCGGTTCCTGCTTTCGTGTCGATTGCTGATTGGTCGCTTCTGTGTGAGTTGTCTGCGGAATTTAACTAAATGCTAATTTAAATGTGAATTTTACATATTTACCCAAAACTATTTCAGTATTAATTATCACAGACTCTAGAGTTAATTTGTTACCATAAAATTGCCCAAATGTGAATTCAGCACATTAGAGATTAACTTCATAAAATTTTCTTATAGAGATCGCTTCGTTTCGAAAAAAATAGTTTTCATCAGATTGCCGACACTCAGCTTCATAGAATTACCTAATATCAGTGTCACTATAAAATAATTTAGCATAATATGACAACTTAATTTTTGAATATATATTTTAAACCCTATATAGATATAAAATTTGTGATGAACTCTAGAGGAAAATGAATGAATGAATACATTTTATTCAATGAATAAATATAAAGATGTTAGATATGATGAATAATATTGAGATTTTATTAATGGTATTTGGTTTAATATCATTTTGATATTGCATTATATTATGTATAAAATTATTAAATTATTATAAAAAAATATCTAAATATCAAAAATATCGTATAGATAATATGATATGTATAAGTAAACTAAATGTAAATTAAATTTTGAGCTAGGAAAATACAAATAGTATATATGTACTATTTATATATTTTAAGTGTGTATCTGTTTGATTGACCTGATTTAGTTTAATTTGCATTAAAATTAATTTAATATATCATTTAGTACATAAATTTTGATGTTAAATTAATAAATATTAATTATATAAAAACTTTAATATTAAAATTAAATTTTTTTCGCATTATACATAAACTTTCAAATAAAAACTATCATTAATTCACTCAATGCTTATCCCAAAACAAAACAAAATTTATTTTAATTTTTAAAATCTCAAAATAAAAAATGTCATATTAAAAAAAATCTTAATTACTTTAATTAAAAATAATTTAAATACAAAAAGTAATCTCGGTGTGTGACAATCGGCTAAATACCACTCATATTATAAAATCTGTTTAATTTGTGAACTCGATTGATCAGCCCGAGATGGGACCCCGAGTTCTCTAAACTAACCCCCCTACAGGACTCCAAAGTCTACATTCACAAACTCTTTCCTCGTAATTAATCTTTTGTAGGCACCTGTAATTCTGTATCATGGTTTTTCTCGTCTAAAATTTTCAAGCAGAAACCGTAATTTTCTTTTCATTTCCTTCTTTCTCCTCATTTTCATGCTTATTGTTGGATAAAAATAATGTATCTCGCTTCCCCGACTAACCAATAATATCGAAAAACTATACCAGCACACGTCACAAGCTTTAGTTACGAAAATAATTTCCCATATCTTAAGATTTTTATTAATCTACTTAGGTTCTTTTTTTTTTTTGATTTCCCAAGTAGTCGATGATTTTGCGCACTCAAAAGATGTAATATATGGGTTTTCAATCTAAAAAGATTCTATAATGCATGAGTTTCAATCTTAGAAATGCACACAAGGCACAATAATAATAATAAATAAATTTTTTTAATCATTTTATACAAATTTTAATATAAAAAAATATTATTTTACTTCACATACTCAATAATTTTCAATAAAAATATATACTTTATTTTACATCCTAGACCAAAATATTTGAATCGAATATTTTAGTCTAGGATATAAAATAAAATTAATTTTTTTATTAAAAATTATTGAATATGTGAAATAAAATAATATTTTTTATATTAAAATTTATGTAGAATGATTAAAAAAATTTATTTATTATTATTATTGTTGTTCTTTAAATTAATATTATTTTAATCCTGATTTAGTTCTCGCGCTAAACAGGTAAATGTAGAGCATACCTAACCACAGTTTCAAACATAAGTGAGTGGTAATTTAAATTAATTACTTACTTGACAATAGTTAATTTCTAATTAAAAAGTAATCTCTATTTTTCACATATTAGAAAAGGTACTTTTACATGAAGTTATTTTTCTTAATAAATTACTCTTAAAAACCTCATGTCAAAAGAAAAATAATTTGATAAAAAATGATATATATATATATATATATATCATTTGGTTGGATAACTATTTAAATTTGGACTAATAAGAAATTAAATTATTTTTTTAAATGAAGTTATTTTTTATTAAATTACTCTTAAAATGATCATGTCAAAAATAAAAATAATTTGATAAAAACTATTATACAGTATAACTAATTAATATTTTTTGAAACAATTTAACATATAATATAAATAGCTCTCATTTGATTGAACAGCTATTTAAATTTGGGCTACAAAGAATTCAAATTATTATTTTTATATGAAGGAAAATAAAATTATTTTAATATAAAAATTTGTATAAAATATGAAATAAAATTAATATTATAATATTTAATATTATTTTTACTGCTTAAAATTTTTAACTTATAATAAGCTGTGGAAAAATATTTTTTAATTTTTAATATTAAAATGATGTAAGATATAAAATAAGATTAATTTTTAATATTATAATATTTTTTTAATATTTTATTAATTAATTAGAATAATATAATTGGTGGAATTATAGGTAATTAAAAATAATATGTGAAGACATATTAGTCATATATTATTTATAGCAAAACTGTCTATCCTTAGAGGTAATTATTATGACTATTGTTTAATCTTTAAAAACTAAAAAAAATTTAATAATAATTTTATCACATATATTTTTTAGTTTTAGTTATATAAAAAATAATTTCTTTTTTCGTTAAAAAAAATTACCAATATTACTTTAGTTCTCATTTTATAGAACACTCTTCTTAAATTATTTCTTTTTGATCTTTCTCTAGAATATCTCACTTATCTTCTATTCTATATATAATATGTTCTATTTTATATATAATATGTTAACGACTATATATTTATTTATATTATAAAAAAATAACTTTTAGATTTGACAAATCAAACTTTTGGCTGGCTAATAGGGCCACCATGTTAGTAGTGGACCCACCTAGTGCTTGCATGGCATCAACTCATTGGTCGACCAGGCCGAACCCAATAATTTTCTATAAAAAATAGAATGAAAAAAAAAATAGAATAAAAAAATAGATTGTGTGTGGGAGGAGAAGGAAAGAGGGGGAGGGAGAGGGAGAGGGAGAGGAAGGAATGACAACGGGCAGGTCGGGGTCAGGTTTATGAATATTCATACCTGTCCTGCTATATATTATTCATTACTTCTGTCAGTTTCATACTCGTTTTCGTTTGATCTCAATTCGTTTAGTTTTCACAAACTCGTACTCGTCTTGTCCCGTTTCCTCTCTGTGGGGAGGGTTCCAACCTAACCCGACCCATCCGAACACACCCTATTCAACCTGATTGGCCCCTGTTTTGTGATTTAATCGTGAGTTTGTTCATATAAAATATCAAAGACTATTTAATATTTAAAAATAATATCATGTATGTAAATTAAAATGCTATAAAATTTTGCATATTAATTTCCTAAATAACTAAATTAAAATAAAATTTTAATTGCATAATAAATTCAAAATTTATATGTAAATTTAATTTTTTTTTTAATTCTGAATATCAATAAGTAATTTTTCTCATTCTTAAAAAAAATAAATATTTTTTTAAATAATTATAAAACTAAAATATAACTATTATAACTTTGAATATGAATACTTAAAAAAGTAAATTAAGATTACTATAAAAAATGAGATAGATTAATTTTCATGAAATACATTATTTTTATATTAAATTTTTAAAATTTTTGAGTTATATCGAATTGAGTATAGGGCAGGGCGGATATGATTGATTCATACCTGAACCTGCTCCATTTCATAATAGGGCGGGGAGGGTCGCGAGTCATAGGTCATAGGTGAAATTTAAATACTCAAATCCGTCCTATTAGGGGGCGGCAGCTTAATTGAGTGTGGGTATAAATTATCACTCCTAAGAAGGTAGAGGGAAATAGAATTGAATAAAACAATAAATTTAGTGTTTGTTTGTAAGGTTAAATTTAAGAAGGTTAAAATTTAATAAAATTAAAATTAAATTTAGATAAAAATATTTTTTTATTAAAAATTACAAATGATGTGAAATAAATTTAGTTATTATATTTGAATATGTGACGAATGTGATATAAAGTTAGTTATTATGTTGGGATATACGAGAAATATGATATAAGTTAGTTATTATTTTAGTAATGTGTATAGAATGTGAAATAAAATTAATTTTTAATATTAAATTTTATGTGTGATGTGATATACCTAGTTAAAATTAAATTAAATTAATTTTCAATTGTCAAACAAACGGAACCTAAATGACCTGCTCAGTTTGTTTTAATTTAAATTTCTTTTTGAAAATTATTAGATTATATATAAAAGTCATTTAGATAGATCACAACATCAAAACGCATAAAATCTTACAAATTTGCGTATGAAAAATATTAAACTACAGTGACAACAATGGCTAGGTGTACTTATTTTTTGGCCTAATTTTTAAAATTTTTATAATTAAAAAAAAATAGATTTGTTATTTCAAAAAATAAATAAATTTACAAACAGTATTTTTAAAATTAAATATTTACAAATAACATTACTTATTTTAAATATAAATTTACATAAAATACTCTCATGTCAACTTTCATTTATTATCTATCATTTTAACCCAATTAAAATTAATAGATGTAACTAAGATTATATCTAGATTTTGATTTAAGGGATAGATTACAAATGAAATTCACCATTTATGATTTTTATCTCTATTTTTTCTAATTTTCTTATTTTAATTTTTTAACTATTTTTAAAATCTTTTTTTTTTATAATTTATTATTGTGAATTTTTTTGAAATTAGTTGGATATAATCTTAATTATATGTATTAATTCTAATTAAATTTAAAAAAAGTAAATGGATGTTAGCGTGAGAGTGTCAAATATAAATTTATTTTTAAAATAGGAGATTCTGTCAGTAAATGTTTGAGCTGTTTGTAAATATTTGATTTAAAAAATGCTTCTTATAAATTTTTTTTTAATAATAAATGTATTTTTTTTAAATATATGTATATAAGTCGTCATCTAATCATCCTGGTTGGTGACGTGAACTCTGATGGGACAGAAATATATGCATTGTAAAATTTCTTTGGGTAAATTACAACCAGGTACTTGAGTTTAAAATTTAATAACACAAATCCAAGTTTTTAAAATTATAATATCAAAAAATATCAAATAAGTTTTTTTTTTTATTTTTTTATATTAATTTTTTTTAAAACTATTATAACACCTCACCTCCTTTTTTTAACACCTGAGAGAGAGGGAGAGGGGTATAATAATAATTTTAAAAAAATTTAATAATAAAAAATAAAAAAAAGACTTATTTGATAATTTATTAAAACTCAAGGACCCTGATATTATAACGTGAATCTGTGAGTTATTAAATCTTAAACTCAAGGACCTGAGTGAAATTTAACTAATTCTTTTATGATATATAAATATTTTAAAACTTTGACCTCTATTTTTATATTTTTATGAAGCAGTCCTCCTAGATATATGTTTTTGATAAAATAGTTTTTATACCACAAAAATTATTGATGTCAATATCCAAATTTAATTTGATTAAAAAATTAACAAAATTGGCCTGATTTTTTATTTGATTCTAGTTAATTTTCTGGCTTAATGTCTCATATCATATGTTAAAAATATTCACCTTTTTAACACATTTTTATTCATATTTACAATATTTATATTTCTTTTATAAATTAACACTATTAATATAACACACTCTAACACGAATCAATATACCATAAATTTGCCTACTAAAGATTTGTTTTTTCATTATACAATAAAATAATTTAATTTTGTGAGAAAATCAAAATCATGAATATTAAACTTAAATGTAATATGATAAATACAAATTTTTAATAATAACATGTAATAGATCCTGCCACAATGCCCCAACTGCTACTTAACATAAAACTCTACAGAGAACTTCCGCTAACCTTCAGTAAAGATCCAATTAAGGGAAATTAACCTACCCGCCTGGTCGTCGGGAGTATTTTTTCTGAAACGGGGGATCATTATTCCACCTACGCCTATCCATAAGTAGTGAGGCGCGCCCCTTCGAAGTCAAAACTCTCCTCTCCATCTCGAAGAATTCAATCCAGCCACGGGTTTCCCTATGGCTACCTTGTGCCACGTCTCTGATTGACATCCTTCTTTCAGAAGACTTTCGGCAGCTCGTAGCTATTGTGTGCATGGGGGTGACGAAATCTTGTTTGCACTATAGTTAGGAGCAAGGACTACGATCAGAGAAAAGAAGTGAATGAAGGTCTTTAGTGAGAAAGCTAAGCGAAGAACCAAAACAGCCAGCCGCAGCAAAAAGCATTCTTGATCTTGTGGGGGTCTTCCATAAGGAGAATTGTTATTCATAGAGGTTTGATATATTATTAATGCATGATTAATGGAAAACATACTTTTAAGACTAAAAAGATGTATATATTTGAACATGAAATTATATTTTATAAGATAAAATTGAATTCTTTTGCACTAAATAAAAATGATAAAATGTATTTCATGAGCCACCTTACCGATATTATTTCATATTTCTATATGATTAAGTATGTCTTAGTACATATATATGATCAGATATAATGTCTTTTACACGATAAAATTTTATTCTAATTAGATTAAACAAAAAGGATGAAATATATTTCATGAGTCAGCTTATTAATTGGCACTTCATAGTCTTATATATATATATATAATTGAGCACTTCTCAGTAAAATCAGATAAATATTTTTTAGTGAATAATTATCAGATAAAAGTATGAAATTACTATAAAAGTGCAAATAACGCAATAATAAAAATAATTAAACAATATTTTCATTTTTTAATAATTCTTTATATTATTAAATTTAAAAGTATTTATTTACAAAATGGGTAAATTACATTTCTCACTTTTATTTTAAAAATTTTCATTTATCGGCTGTACATTCAGCAATAATGTAAATTAATGGTTTAATTTCATAAAGATTATCGTTTTTGATCGTCATTAAATAAATTTTCATTGCCTATCACGTAAATAACTATTTTGAACGTTTCATTTGTTTTAAGATAAATAATTAAAAAAAATAATTACCTACATACCACATTATTTAATTTTATTTATGCTTTACTCATCCATTTTTAGTTAATTACGTTATGCACATTCAAAATATTATAAAATCTTACATACACACACTTGAGTTAAAACTTAATCAAAATTTATTTAAAAAAATATATTTTGTTAGTAAATCATTTAAATTATATTTTTATCTTTAATGGTATATATTTTTCTCTTCCTCAATATCACACTAAAGCGCTGATTTGTCCTAAAATTAATTCACGTCGCGGATGTCTCCTTCCTTTGCCGCCACCTAAACATTAAGGTTTTAGGATTTTCACTCAAAATATATTTAAATATCTTTAAAATAATATGATGAACAACTCAAATTTTTTTGTAATCTAACTATAGTTAGGTTATTGAAAAATTATAATTACTCATTATAATAGAAATAAGTTAAAATGTGTGTATATAAGATTTTATAATGTTTTAAATGTGAATAGCGTAATTAACTAAGAATGGATGGATAAGACATAAATAAAATTAAATAGTATAGCATATAGGTAATTATCCCTGATTAAAAACTGTGGCAAAAATACAAGGAAAATAAAAAGTGGTAAGATAAGAAAAAGAAAGAAACAAGAGAAAAATATGAAAACATGGCTAGAATTATTAATTATGTTTGATTAAAATAAAATTTAATTTTTATCTCATTTTTTATTTTGATATTTAAAAAAATTTAAATAAAATTAATTTTATTTTATGATATATATTAACTGTGAAATAAATATTTTTTATTTTTAAATTTATATAAAATTTATAAAAAATTAAATTTATGTAATATTTAAGATATTTTTAATTTAATATTGAAATTTATATATGATGTGATTTATAAAATAATTTTATCACCACCTAAAATTTATTTGACAAACTTAACAAACAGTCTTACTTTTACAAAATTATGCAATTATAAGTTGCATCAGCCTAATAATGATCTTCGGGATTTTATAGCCATAGGAATTATTATTCGTCTAGAGAGAGGCCATGAGGTTCGCATTAAAAGCTCGATTGTCCTGACTGTGCGGACAGTACAGCCCAATCATACCTTCTTAAGTCGGCATGGTGACCATCACCATATACTTGCAAGTAATTAATTCTCGAGCCTTTTGAGTTTTGGCGTTTGACATGTAATTTTAGACAAGGGTCCTTCGATTCGCGGTGGTTCACGTGCATATCTCATGTGGCGCTCCACGTGTACGTTTCAGATGCACCGGCACATATCCGGACCTAATAAATCAACTCAATATATGTACAAACATATATATTTATAATTTTTTTAAAATATATATTTGAGATTATGATAATTTATATAAAAGGGATGAGTTTATAAATTCGCATATAGGATTTAGAAGTAAATTTATAATAGTATATTTTTATTATGTTTAATATGTATAATATATTTTTTTATAAAAAATATGGCTAAATTAAAATTGAGTCAAAATTAAAAAAAGTTTAATAGGTTTGCATTGAATTGGATTTAAAATGGTAAATTTTAATTTCGAATTAAGCTCAGCTCTCTTGAAATCCACTCGAAACCACACCATAATTAGTACTCTATTAGAAATCATTTGAAACTTGCTCAAAACATAATTGTGCTCAGTTCAAATTAAGATCATTTTGAATTTTTTTGACGGGTTCTAATCCACAACTCACAATTTATGTTTGTCATCTAATCAAGTTGAGTTTAAACCTGGACTTAGCGAACTTAAATTATTATGCTTATATGTAGTTGAATTCATTATATGTCGAGTTTGCTCGAGTTTGAATGATTTCGAGACGAGTAAAATATAAGTTTGAAATTTGGTACCTGCCCTCTCTCTCTCTCTCTCTTCCGCTATATATATTAGCGATGGAGTGCCAGGGTGAGCTAC
This sequence comes from Apostasia ramifera, assembly GCA_019297695.1. Classification (NCBI taxonomy): domain Eukaryota; kingdom Viridiplantae; phylum Streptophyta; class Magnoliopsida; order Asparagales; family Orchidaceae; genus Apostasia; species Apostasia ramifera. Next base: position 218,357 of record JAEMOT010002861.1, on the reverse strand, counting down.
AGAATTTGTGCCGAGGGAGATCAACAGATTGCGTATAGTTCGCGTATCGAGCGGTTACGGAGGAACGGAAGGGACGCCTTCCCAACTCCAACGCCTCTCTCTCTCTCTCTCTCTCTCTCTCTCTCTCTGACATATAACTCATTCCGTGCTTCGCTCACTTTTCTTATCCCTTTTTCGACTGCAATGCGGAGGGAATCGTCCGTTGTGAACTCGCGACTCCCATCCTCCGTCCGCCGACGGCCGCGCCGGTTCATCTGATTCGGGGGGGGGCCGAAGCATCGGTGAGGATGGGAAAGTACGAGCTCATCAACTCCGCCGATCCCGGCGACGTTCTCCTGGCGGCTGTCGAGGAGGGCCAGACGCCAAGGCAACCAGATGAGTCCGTCAAGCTTGTGGCAACGAAACCCCCAAAATCGTCCTGGATCGCCACCGCCTCCGCCGCCGGCGCAGGTTCCATGCCGTCAACCACCGTACGAAGCCCTCGACTCGCGTCGCTCGACGTGTTCCGGGGGATCACCGTAGCGGTAAGATCCCTAACCCTCCTGATCCCCCTACATTGAAAATCTCTTTCCCCGATCGATGCGCATTGCGGAGATCTCGTTCGGATTACTCTGTTCCACGCGTGTCCATTCAGGGAGCTTCGAATTCGTTTGAAATTTCCGCGATTCAGATGATTTTGCCGCATCATTTCTATTTGTTTCTGCGAGTTCAGATCATTTGGCCTGCGATTTAATCCCTTAAATGGATCATAATTCACGATTCTTCCGACGCCGATCGTCGCTAGGATTGGAATTAGATGAGACTATGAATTAAAAGATAGATAACTGCTCATTTTATGAATTTTTAGTATTCTGTATCTAAAAGCAAGTTAGAACGTACGACTAATCACGGAATTAAATCATTTCTCATGCCAAGAACATAAATACAAATTTGATCATTAATCTTTTATTTTGTTTTGGTGTCCATTTTTAGCATGACATAATTTGAAAAAAGTCCTGAGTAATTTAAATTATCTCTGCATATTGCTCAGTTTAGACTTTTACCAAATAAATCTGTCTCTATTTGGAATATGGCCTACCGTAAGCTTTGTTTTGGCCCTTCTTTTGTTTATTTCAAATTATTAGCAGGATTTTCAAATTATAACTATCAACGTAACGTAAATTCATGGATATTTTGTTCAACATATTTGTATCAGCAGTAGCATTAGCAAATTTTTTTTGCTTTTAAATATTGATTTCTTAATTTAATTCATATATCTATCTATTTTGTTAATTATATTAAAAATTAATATAAAAAATATATTAGAAAATACAGTTTTCATTTTTCACATTAGAGAATTATGTTTTAATATAAATTTTAGGACAAAAGTCATCTAGGTCCCTAAAATTATGAGATAATATCATGCAAGATTATTGTTTTAGGTCATTAAATTTATTAAATGTTCATTCTTGTTCGTTCTATTAAAAAGCTAATAGAATAAATTTAAAATTATATTTTAAACATTTTAAAAAAAAATTCTCTCTTTTTTGCTGCTCCGCTAGAGAGAAAAAAAAGTAAAATGAAAACACATATGTAATTTTAATCATCTATTAATATAAATTTGATAAAATTTGTTAAAAAAGATATTTGTGACGTATTCCGTATTTATATCGAATTTAAGGACTTATTAAAAATATTTGTGAGACTAAATAATTTAAATAAAATTTTTTAAAATCATGAATTTACTTGATATTATCTTTAATCTTGGATTGGAATGTATTCATAGGGGACGTTTGGTTCAATGTTATCTTAATGTTATATTATGTTATATTATGTTATCTAGAGAAAGTTATTGTCTGGTTTGATGACATATGTAGATAATTTAAAAAAAAAAAAATGAAGTCTTAATTAAATAGTAACATGTAGATATCACGACATAACATCAATATAACGCTGAATCAAATACCCTCATAGTGTTTTTGGTATTTAATATGTAATAGTAGGTATTGTTTGTATGTATATAATATTAATGAAAAAAAAGTTTTTCCACAGCATGCGAGAAGCTTGTACCGGGCCTACCGGCCGGAGCCTCTTTAAACAACTATTTATAAGCAGGGAAATTAATTTACATAAATATCAAAATCTTCATAATCACATACCATTAAAAACTTATTAAATATTAACAAATCATTATGTGTCATTTATCTCGTTAAATATTCTGTCTATATTCTATATTAAGAGTTTTATTTCACTGATCAATAAATCAATCATAATTTAAAATTTCAATTTTAATCAATTTATTAAAAATGTATAATATTTTTTTATTAAATAATAAATATTAGATAACTTACATGATATAATACGTTTTCATTAATTAGACTTTCATCCTACAGTTTTATACTTGGTGAAAATCCTTATTAATTAATATATAATATATATAAATATATGTAAAAATATTTTATGCATATTTAATAATTGAGTAATAAATTAGTTTATTATAATTTTAATTTTTTAGTAGTTTGGAATTTGATCTACAAAATAATTTAGTAAATTAAAATTTTATATTATAATTGGTTCATTTATTTGTTAGTTATTAGACCCTGCAGTAGTAATCATTTTTAAAGTTTTTAAGATAGTTAATAAAAAAAACTTTCATAATAATTTTAAGCATTATTGTAACATTCTTTTGCAATAAATGAATAATAATTATTTACAGTACTGTTAAATATTTGTCATCATATTAAATAATGAAGGTCAGGCTATTGTGATTTGTGAATGCTTTGCTGTCGTCATTTCTCACGTGATCTTGGGTTGGACGGCTAAGGTCAACCAAGCCTTGGGCACTATCTGCAGGAAATTGGTTGGATCTGGGCAGCTCTACATTCTATTTTTTCTTTTTCTTTTTAATCTGCGTTCTATTTTTGAGTAATCTTGAATTCTGATCTAGTTACATAATTGAAAAAATATAAATATAAATAATTGGATGTCATGCAAACATGTTAGATATCATTGCTGCATGAATTTGAAATTAAATTGATTTCATTTCAATCTAGTTAATTTTAAGTTGACAAATTAGCACAAAACTTCAGAACTTAATTGCTACGTCCGCAGCAGGTAAGTCTACCTCGTGCACATTAGATTAAAATATAGATTTCACAAGGTTGGCAAGATCAGAATAGAACTAGTTTTGAAAGTTGATAGCACTGGACCAGCTAGTCCACAAACGTGGAAACCTTGCACTCAAGATTCAAATTATAATAGATCACCTATTAGTAACAGCTCTGGTGACCAAAGTTCAAATTCTGTTTTGAGTAATGAGTAAATTTTTGTTGTTTTATATTTATACAACCTGTTATTCTGATCTTCTGTTTTTCTCTTTCCCTTCTTGATCTCCTTTTTTATGATCTCTAGAAATGTATCATTAATCAATATTTGTTTGTTACGATCTGCTTGTTTTATAACATTTATCACAAAGTCCATACATTAATTAGAGATTGCTGCTTTGACAAATCCCGTTTAACAGTAAAATGGAAAACAACTTGTTTGACTAGAAAATGAAAAACAATCTATTTGACAACACCTTTCCAAGACAAATTATAAGACTATTTGACTTTGGATTACAAGGATCTTGTATATGCTTGAGATGAATAGACTACAAAAAAGGTTTAATATGAAAGGATAGCCCATGGTTGCCACTAGCGTGGCAACTAGTTGAATATAGTATGGAACTCAGGAGGTTTATATAGTTGGACCTAGGAGGCAAATGGAGAAGGAAATATCTTTCTTGTTTGATGACTTCTTTGATTATCAAAGAACTTCAACAAAGTGACAAATTTTGTTCGTCTGGATCTTGGGAGAAGAGTTTTCACCGCATCTCTCATCACCAGTAGTGGATCTCTAAGGAAACCTGCTATTAATAACAACAATATCTTCGCTTATTGAATACTCTCTATCACCTCTTCTTCCTTTAGCCATTCTCCTATTTATAGGAGAGTTGGATATTTCTAGGGGTGGGTACCATCGCCCTTGAGCTCTGTGCAGCATGCCTACTGAGTTTGACTATCTTTACCAAGTCACCAAGTCACTTGATGGTACCTTTTTTAGATATTGGTAGCTACTTTAACCTTCCTTGTGAATTGTTTTCACTACTTTCCTAGCCTTATTGAAATGAGGATTGTTTAAGAGAATCAATGGATGAATATCGCGAAGACTTGTTTGATGCTGACTACTTGTTTAACGAGGTATATTCGACATGCCTCTTCGACTTCCTTCTTATTGTCATAAGTAGGGATCCCCAATAAACTCCCTTTTTATTTTATGAGAAAAAATTCATGCTAGCGTCTTCGATAAACTTCATGTTTGGAGCGGTTTGTTGTCTTTGTCATCATATCTAACACAATTTCGTTTGTATAGATCTTCTTAAGCATTCTTCGAGAATATTTTGGATCCAATGATAATGTACTTTGATATGCTTTGACTTTTGAAAATTGACTTGGACTCTTTTTAAACGGATGGTACTCCAGTTGTTACAATACAAGAGATATTTGTCTTGTTTATGCTCAAACTATTTCATTATCCTATTTGTCCACACCATCTCCTGGCATTCTTTATTTGTAGTTGCTAAGGGTGCATTTGGAAAAGATTTTTAGTAGAAAAAAATATTTTTGATCTAGCTAAATATTAAAAAGTGTGTTTGGTAAAATAACTTTTTAAAATATTTTAGTTTTTAAAAGGCTAGAAAAAATCATAACCAAAAGCTAAAAAAGAACTTTTTTAAAAAATTGCTTTAACTTTTGTAAATTTAAAGACAAAATTACTCTCAATTATTTTACATAATATCAACTAATATTCTTTGATATTAAATTAAATAATATTAATATAATCAATATAAATAGTATTAATATATGTACTAATTATTCAATTTATAATGATTGTACATATATTTCAAATATTCATGAACATTAAAAATATAATCATTGCTTATAAATAAAATATGCATATAATAATATTTAAAATTTAAATAAATATTATAAAAAGTATTCATATAATTATTTCAATCATAAAAATATGATAAATTACATTTAGGCCCTTGAGGTATAGGCCCCTAAGGTAGATTACTGTATTCACACAGGTCTACAAAAGTTTAAAAGTGCTATTTGGGTGCTAAATTCTAATAATATTGGTTAGTCACGTCCTATTTTTCTCATAAATTGTTTAATTGAGTCCATCTTAATACATTCGTAAAAAACTGTTGTTAAATTAATTATTTTTTAAAAAAGTTATTAATTTTTTGGTCTTGTAAAATAAAAGTTATGCCCCCTCCTCTCACTTTCTCTCACGCACGGAGGCTAGCGGGCCCTCTCTCTTTCCCATGCAGGCCCGTGCGCCTACGTTGAGGGTGGCGGGCCAGCGATGCCCGCCCCTTTCCTCCTCCTCCTCCTCCTCCTCCTCCTCTCTCTCTCCCCCTTCTCCTGCACAGGCGTGTGGGCACCCTTCTTTGTCTCCCCCTCCCTCTCCGTCGCACTTGCCTCGGCGAGGCAGCGCTGGCAAAGAGGCACCGATGCTGGCAAAGAGGCACCGATGCTGGCAAGGAAGCATGAAAAATAATTATATCAACAAGGGTATTTTTGTCTTTTCACTACTATTTGATGATAACAATGATGAGAGGACTCAAATGAACATAATCTAAAACTAAAAGGACCCAGAGAGCAAGTTTAAGATTTTCTAGACTTTTTTTAACATAGTGGTCTACCTCAGGATCTTAGGTGTAATTTACCCAAGAATATAATTGATCAAATTTAATTTAATCAAAAATATAATTTGGCCATACAACATAGTAGCCTTTATCAAATAATACTGCTTTTAACAGCAGTTTACTAAATAAAAAAATAACTTAATAGCTTTTTATATAACTATAAAATACAATATTTTTTGAAAAGCTGAAGCAATGTCAAATAGAACCTAAATATTCAGCCTCGACCATCAAAAGTGCCAATTCTATAACTTGGACTGCTATGATACAACTCTTCCCTCATTGTTGATCAATATTCTAAAGTAGTTTTTGAGAATCAATCTCTCTAACAATATTTACGTTTACATAGCCAACCATCGTTGGCTTGCTCTTGCTTAAACACAGTGCTAAATTACTTGTGCCTCAAAGATAATAGGGAATTCATTTGACTGTAGCCCAATACTTTTTCTGTATTTGGTAGATACTTACGACAACAATGACCCGTGCAGTGTCTAGTCTCATATAACATAATGTACATTAGACTTCCAACAAGAGGGGAATAGGTAATCTTTAACACATTTATTTTTCAATATCAGTGGCAAATGGATTTGTTTTGTCCATGTTAAACCTCTATAGTACATTTTTGATGTAAGACTCCCACAACAACTAGAATCTATTCATTTGGTTATTCCTCTTGATCTTTCATACTTAAAGATTTGGCTTAGCTGGTTCAAGATTCTTCATGTTGAACTTCTTGCTGAGCTTAACCTTTATCCTTCTGATTTGTTTGACATCCCTACTGAGCCATTCTCAGATCATTAACATAAAATAATAGAGTTATGAAGTTATCACTTTTGCACTTTATATAGACGTGATTTGATGTGTTTCTCTTATACCTATGCTTGATCATTAAGGTGTCGAACTTCTTGTACTATTACTCTGGAGCCTACTTCAACCCAACATCTTATTTATGTGGTTAGAAATAAAGGCCCCTTCCCAAATCTTCAAATTGATGAGAAAAGTCTTGTTGCATGCTCTGTTTCTTTCTTACAAGTCTTTCAACTTCTTTCATAGAAAGGGTTGTCTATTCTTTCCCCACCAAATTGAAGACTATTTCATATAGTCACATTCTTAAATAGTTGATAGCCTTTTCATGTTTCTCCTTCCATTCCTCTAGTTTCTATTGTGGCCGACTTCTTATATGTATTTTATTCCGTCTCAAGAAATCTCATATTTTTCATTCCAGATCCTGTAGTTGTTGCCATGCAGGCTCTTCGCCTTTGATGTCATTCCTGAATTCACCATCTTCAAAGTTTGTTTAGAATCTCGCTTTGATACTACTTATTAAAAACTAGTGTTTTGACAAAAACTATTCTACGAGGTGACAAAAAATAGCTTGTTGACAATACCCTTCAAAGACGAATAAGACTATTTGATTTTGGATTACAAGGACCATGTACAAGCTTGAAATGAACAAAATATAAAGAAGACTTAATGCAGGAGGATCTAGCGCACGATTGCGGTAAGCTTGACAATTAGCAGAATATGAGATAGGACTTAATATCTTCCCATAAACCTAACTATACTCAGGAGTCTAAAAAAGAAACAAGCTTGCTTGTTCAATGGCGTTTTCGAATGTCATAGAACTTACATACAAACTTTGTTAGCTTGGATCTTAGAGGACATCGCTACAAATGTCATCGTTAGTGATGGATCTTTGAGGAACTCCATTCTTAAGAGAAGAAACACCTCCCCTTGTTTAAGTCTCTCTCACTTCCTCATCCTTCTGCCATCCTCCTATGTATAGAAGAGCTTGATATCTTCTTAGGAAAAGTTAAGCATGGGCCTTGTGCAGCATGCCTGTTGAGATGGACTACCTTAAGCGAGCCCCTAGGTCAATGTTAGTCTTGATGATACCTTTTTTTGGAGATTTACAGTTGCTTTGATCTTCCTTGGAGATTGTATTCACCAGTTCCTAGGCTTCATTGAAAAGAGAATTGTTTAACAAGCATTCTGTCTTGATGGATGACCATCCTAGGTCATCCATCAATTCTATCCTTTAGGCTCAACCTTGTTTGACAAGGCTTTGTTCAATAAGCCTCTTTGACTTTCTCACCTCGTAAGGTGGGATCCTTATTAAGTTTTATAAGCATGTCTTAGAAATTCTTAATGTGTAAAAGCTTTATTTTGACTATTAACTTTGTAGAAAGCATGAATCTTTGAACTTAATAATTTTCACAAAGTTGCTAAAATGTGTCCAAAATTTGTTGAATATGAAGCAACGATCAGAAATTTAATGGATAAAATTTGTCTCTCCCTTTTATTCCGTCTTCTGCTTTATGCTGCAAAATAAAGATGAAAATTTCGTAGCTTTTTTTTTGGTCTAGGAGAGACTAATTTATGTATCATATTTAATTTGGTATCCCCATCAAGTAATTGAAAACTTGAATGAAGATTGTCTCAGCTATTGGACTTTATTGGCAGTTGGATATTAATTGTTACTAGTTCCATATAGTTATTTAGTAATTCAATGTAATTCTCGATTTTTATAATTATTAAAATGAAATTGATTTAAACACTCAAATGTCACTCCATGAACATGTATAACGATACTAGCATCACATATATGATTGCTATTGCCTTTTTGCTTATTGAAAGCCTAACAAACCTTCTTGAGATGTCCCATCTTCTTACAATACTGACAAGTAACCTTCCTCCCTTGAGACTGTTATCTTTCTTCACTCTGGGATCTACCATGCACATCAGAACATGGCTTATAATTGAAAATGAGGGATAAATAAGAGAATATATATATAAAAGAAGCTTTATAATCCAAGAACAAAGTGTCGACTCAAGATAATTCCATGCATTCAACACTCAATGTAGTCCATCACCACCTACTACAATACTAGCATCAAATGTGTCATTGCTACTGCCTTTTTGCTTATTCAAAGCCCAACAATCCTTCTTGACCTGTCTTCTAGCAATGCCAACAAGTAACCTAACTTGGACATTCTTCTTTTTTTTTGCTTTGAGATCTATCCTCACTTAAGAACATTTTTTTTTTTGATGAAACACTTAAGAACATTGACTTCTGTTAAGAACCTCCCTCTTTCAACAACTCTTTTTGAGTACCTCAAGTGTTCATATGAAAAGGGTGCACATGCAGAAACTCACTAAGAACTAGGCCAAAGTCCATGCATGCACTATATCCATGAAGGATTACATGATAGTGGGAGGAATGCCTCACCAAAAAGGAATAAGAAGGTGGCAACAAAATCTAAACCAAATGCACCAAATATCTCTCACCTTTGCTCAAGCTTCCTCTCCTCTCCTCTTTTCACTCCTCTTTTCATACTCTCATCTCAATCCCTATGGCATGAAGATATATGCTGGTGCAAATCTTCATTATTTGATCTCAAGCAAATCAAATATTCAAGAATAAACGCGAGCAAATGGAAGACCCCACAATAGATTGTTTATTGAGTTAGGGATTAATTTCACTAGTTTGAGACAAAAGTTGACACAAACCAGTCATATATCAATAAATTCCTTTTGCATGTATGAAATATTACAGTGGATTCTATGGAAATTTTGTTATTAAATTTATTCTTAGAAATTTGTAATTTGTCAAATTTACGTGGTTTAATTGTCTTTCTTTTTTTGGGAAAATATCAGCTTATGATTATGGTAGATGACGCTGGTGGTTTTTGGTCTGCCATCAATCATTCACCATGGAATGGAGTTACTATTGCTGATTTTGTCATGCCTTTCTTCTTGTTTATTGTTGGTGTTTCTTTGGCACTTACTTACAAGGTATATTTTTTTAAGTGTTTGGCATATCCATCATACTTAAAATAATTTTGGTACAATTGCATACACACTCTTTGAATTTTACTGAACATTTCCTCAATATTCTATCCAGCTACCTAAAATTTGAGTAAATGAACTCCAAAATGTAAAGGGACATATAGAAGATTTGAATTTGCTCTGTAGATTACACATAAACCTTAGTTTTTCTTGAAAGGGATAAGCAATATGGTGAATGATTTGTTGTGATTAAAAGAATTGAAGGACTCGTGTGGATATAAGAGACTCATATTAATTTTCATTAAAAGAAAATAGGGGGGAGAATTAGACTACATTGAGATTTTGTTCTTAGATTAAGAGCAGATAAGAAGAGAGAGGATGGAACTATTTTGTGGTTCTTAAAGAACTGAGAAGGTTATATTGAAAATTTAAAGGTAGCATTGTAGCAAGCGTGATTCACTAAAACTTTAGAAGTGCGTATGTAGTTCCTGCATTCATATTTTGATAGGACAGTGTTTTGTCATGTTGAAGGTATCTAAGAATAATTCATGCTTGCAGAAAATTTCAAATAGAGTAACTGCCACTTGGGCAGCTCTATGTCGAGCTCTAAAATTGTTTATCATGGGACTAGTACTTCAAGGTATGTTAATGGACATTTCTAGGTCGTTATCACTACAAACATGTCTTGTCTCCTAATTGAAATTGTGCGCCATAAAATTTGTAAAATATTTTGTCTTGGATTCAGGTGGGTTTTTCCACGGAGTTCACAGTTTGACATTTGGAGTTGATTTATATAATATCCGCTTGATGGGAGTGCTTCAGGTTTGTTATTATCTATCTGTGGTCATTTTGGACTCTCAAATTTTGCTTTCTGTAATGCATTAGAAGTTCATTAAATACCTGACGTTCTTGTGCAATGATATTTGTTGCCAATTATCATATCACATTGTGATGAATTCATGTAATCTGTTGGAGTACTAGAATGTGGGTTTCTTGTAGACACATTAGTAAAGTACAGATACAATATGGGAACATAGCATGGTGCAATACAGTGATACAGTGATTTTTCAAAATGTAAGACACGGATATGATGCGATACATTAAATATAATAATAAAATTAATAACTCATAATTAAGAAAATACATAAAACATAAAACAAACTTAATTTTTTAAGTATAAATAACTTATAAGTAGTATAAATGTCTCATATGATTAAGATGAGAACTTGAGAATAGACAATATTGGCAATGAAAAAATTTGAGTTGTAGATTTAGGGTTCACTTTGAAAAGTTAATAATTGAATGAAAGAAAATGTAAATTTGCTTGCTAGGATAACCATTACAAGTACAACAATAAGAGGAGCTAAAATCCCTCGACGTTGAGGATAAGAGGATTAAAGTGGAGCTAGAATTAAAGTGGAGCTAGAATTTTAAACTTTTTGCAATTGGTTCATTTTCTTGAGGCTCAGGGGCAGGGAGGGAGAAAGAAATTTGATTTTAGCTTAGTTTTTTTACCTATATTAAGTAATTTTAATAAAAATAAGAGTTATACATTTAATTTTTTGAAAATGTCTCATAAGTGTCTTAAGGTATCTCAAGTGTCCTCGTGTGTCTAAGAGATGACTTTTAATTTTTTAAATATTATTTTATTAGAACATGTTATGTGACATGTCCGACATCATGTTCCCCCATGTCCTTGTGTTTGACATGGACACAATGCGATTTGTAGAGGTGTTCGTGTTTTATCTTAAGTATGCATTTTTGACATATTTCTGCATGTCTTTTTCTAGATATGGATAAAGGGGAAAAACACCTTCATTGATAAATCTTCACAATGGAACATTTCCAAGTAAACAACTCAAAAATCATGTTTTTGATAATACTATTCAGAAACCAAGAAACAACTCAACTTCAAACTTATCTACTAAGCATAGACTTTTCACATCTAAATGTTACCTTAAAGAATATATCTCTAGGTGCCAAGTTGATGGTGAAAAAATGTGAGGTGACCTATGTATACTATTATGGATGCAAGTTTATGCAAGAGGTATGTAATTGTGAAAAAACAAATTGGAGATGTGCTGGCATCATTCAATCTAAGTTGTACATGTGTCTTGAGAAGCACATAAGTGGTCCAAAGGTCAATCGATCAACAATTAAAAACAGATTAAAGCATCAATCCATCTCATGGACTTATATCGATGAGATCATCTGGAAGGGCGACGTCGTGAGTATCCCATGAAGATCATCATTGAGGACTGCGTGAAGCAACCTTGCCATACTTCGCATTGGATGACATGAAGTGACTTATTTTTGTTTCTATGAAAACTGTGCATGATATCAGAAACCTTACCTCTAAGATTTTGATAAAAAAGGGGGGCAGGGGGTGATCATGGTTGAAAGTCTTGCTCTTCGGGTTGAATTTTGACACCCATACCCTTTATGTTAAGGGTGAGACAGGGTGGGTTAAATAGGTATGGATACAAATTGTCATCCCTACTAGAGTCTTCTATTCTCTTCTCGTCATTGTATAACTTGTAAGTGGATTAACTTCACTTAGTTTTATGTTGCTCCAGGGTTGCCCATGGGTTCTCTTAATCAACTTTTATCTTCGTAGTGCCATTAATAATTTTATTCTCATCTTCCAAATCAAATCTTGAGGAAGGGTTACAAATAAATGTGGTGATGGTTGTATACATTTTGGAATACAAAGATCAAATTTATGGAATATCAAAGTTTCATGAACACTTCTGTTTCATGAAAAGTAAAATAATTACTTTGCATGGAAGGTAAACAAAGATCTTATATATTTTAGGTGGAATTCAGGGGGGCACTTGTGATACCCCAAAATACTAATCACAACTGTTGAAGGAAATCAAATGACATGACAAAAGTAATAAATTTAAGCTTAAATTAAGCCGAAGTCAATTTTGGGTCTATTACCTTTTGCATAAGTAAACAAATTTATTTGAAGAAAAATGTTAATTTTGGTTAAAAATTATATAACTGTTAGGTTTTAGCCTATATTAATTTCGGTCATATTTAGCCTGCAAGTCATGCATATGATTTATTCCGAAGGATTTGAGCTGCATTTTTCTTTAGGGGGAATTATGTTACCTATAAAGAATGAGTTTTTAGTTGTTTAACTTTCAAAATTAGATATATATATATATCCCTATTTTTAAATCATAATTACAAACTGTTTCCCCTCTATCAAGTCGAAAAAGATTTAATCTTTCATCTAATTTAAAGAGAGAAAGATCTAGCCATTCATTAATATAAGAGGGTGTTGTTTGTAATTTTATATTCAAAGTATGAGGTGACATGTATATCTAATTTTGACAGTTAAATGAGTAACAAACCTATCTTTACAAGAGACAAATGTAACTCTTTCTTTTCTTTATATCATATTTTTTAAATTTTTTTCATAATTTAATTCAGTCTCAAACCTTAGTAAGGTATAATTTTTACACCAACCCGAGTCTTGCAACTATGTAAAGTGTAGTAAAGTGATTGTACTAGTACTAGTAATGTTCAATATGCTCATCCAAGCTAGTACAATAGGTTAGCTCTTAAAAAAATGAACATTTGTAGGTACTTAGATGTGGATTTTACACTTATCTTAACTTAGAACATGAAAATGTTTAGCAATTCGTGACCATAGAGAAATTTAAGCTGACACATGAAAATAACGTTTATAATCATACATGAATACAAGTTTCAATTTAAGCTAACTCAGAGACAAAAGAACAGAGAAAACCTACTACTATTACCGCTACTACTACATATGTTCTACATAGTTGCAAAATGTGTTATTTTTATTCTCTTCCTTCCTATGTTCACTTGTACTTTTGTATATAACATACTACCACTACATATGTTCTAGTTTATGCAACTAACATAATTACCTTGATATATTAATCTAGTACTTTTTTTCATGTAGAGAATAGCTATTGCATATCTCCTGGTGACACTTTCTGAAATTTGGCTCAGAAATGACAATATCGTGGTTGATTCTGGTTATTCCTTGATGAAGAGATATCGACTACAATTGTATGTTTTTGTTGGTTGATTTTATACTAAGGAACTTTCTGTGTTAGTGGGTAATATTAAATTATATTTTGAACATACTTTAAGGTTTAATTTTTTTTTTGAATACTATCACTTTTAGCTACTTTCACTTAGTATTTTAGTACAATTTTATGCCATCTAAACTTGAGTATCGACTATCTTGCTTATTAGTGTCAAATATAGAAGAATTCTTATGCTTGTGAATTAGTGCAATTATTTTGATCTTTGGAAATTTAAGTGCCACCTTAGTAGAAACAGTATGCTTTACATATAATGTTTACGTGAATTTTCGTTATGGTATTGTGTTCAATATGAATTTGGAACTTATTGTTTGATATGTTTTTTATTAGGTTGGTTGGATGCATTCTAACAACTGTCTACTTGGTCCTTCTATATGGTTTGTTTGTTCCTGATTGGCAGTATCAGGTCCCTAGTGAAGGTTACATGCTCAAGTCTTGTATAGTAAGTTCCAAAATAAAATTTATTATGTTTATTTTTTTCGTACCTACTATTATTTATTTCATTATATGCATGTGAAACACAATGTCAGCTTTATATGCTTAATTTTACAAGCATTAGAAAAGTAGGTGCATTGTTTGCTTGATGTTAGATTTATTTTATTTGAAACTTTTTTTTTTTGAAACTAGATTATGTTTTTTGGCAGTTCCTCGAGAAGAAGAGGGAACCTTAATCTTTTAGCCTATACTCACTTGGTTATCTCATGTGGGGTGACTTGCTCTTGTGTTAAGATTATTATGTGGACAACGTGGGATAAGAGCAAGAGAAATGTGGGGTTTAGAGAACATGAAGCTATCTTAGTGATAGGTTTTTGGGTCATTTAAAAATTCAACAAATTATTAGTCATACACGTGCCATGAGAAGTTGTAGTTAAACGTCAATACAAGGACTCGATGGTCAATAGACAATGGTAAATAGACTGCCTTTAGGATACTAAAATAATCGAGTAGCTACATGACTAGTGTCACATGAATGGATGCCTTGCTAGAAGAATTCCACTACACAACTTAAAGATGTTCTCGTGACCTAACAATAAGACAAAGACGTAGATATTAAAGTTATTCCTACCTCATAATCTAACTACGAGAAAGTTGAAAAGCCAATCAAGATCTCTCCATAAGACCTTGTTCATGAAAGTAGGTCCCACACTTAAGCAAGCAGATACACAATGCCCCATGTGGATAGCATTAAAAATGAAAACTGCTCCAAAGTATCGGTGCAAAGGATGATTGTACCCATAGATGTCAGTGAAAATACCTCATCCTTTGACCATGATCTAGTCGCATCAGCGATCATTGAAGTGTAATGCTAGGAAGAGCTACCACAGGATTAGCTATGCCTTTCACCTAAAAGGATCATGCCAAAGGAGGATCGATCTCCTTCCAATGCAAGACAATAACTTTAGAAAACCTCAAAGTAATTATTGAAGGAAGCGACTGTTCAAGGGAAGTGATCCCAAAATGATGGCAACAACACTCTTTGAAAGAAGATTATAAAAGAGTTGCCATCACTCTTTGAAAGAAGATTATTAAAGACAAAATTCACCTCGCCACTGGTGCTATGGTTTAATGAATGCTCCACCTTGTTATACGAGCATCACCTTGTGCGAAGGGAACACTGGGATGCGTCATTCACCTACACCACTGGAGAAGAACTCAATGACAGAACTTACTTCCCCTGCTACATCAGTAAAGAAGTGATTTGAAGATAAAGGAACTTAAAAACTTCGTAGTGGAGTCGGTGTGAACAATGGCAAACTTCATTTGCACTCAAGGGGTTCGACTTGGGAATAGAGGAAACAATGCATAGTCCATGGTTCACAAAGCCCTAGTGGTGTCTTCACTTGAAGCTCACCGCTACTGAGAAGATGAATAGGAAGTCAACATCTAGCCAGTTGGGAATCACCGATAGGCATTACATAGTTCCCATACTCCCTTCATCGAAGAAATCAGGGCCAATGGCTAACCCTCTAATTTCAAGGATCTCAGGTTAGATGATTATGATGGCCACTTTGATTCCACGGCCATATCACTAAATTTGAAATATTGATCTAATTTACCCGCTTCTAAGATGCTTTAAAACGTCAATTACTTGTCAGAATACTAAAAGGATCTAATTTAATTTGTTAGTGGGACTTTATCTGAGAAGCATCTACACCTTCAATCAATTTTAATGGGACTTCTATAGTAAGTTTGTTGCATCCTATGAACCTCCTCATACTCCTACAAAGTTAGGAAAATTTTGCCAGGGAATGAGAGAAATTATGCAAGACTTTGTGAGCTGATTCTCTAAATTGATGGCCAAAAAAGAAAGCACTAGCAAAAAAACCTCCTGCTTTTCCTTCCTGAATGCCATTAGAAGAGGACCCCTTCGTGATCGGTCGTTCTTATACATCAAGAAGGAAGAATCAGATGACAGTCTCTCTTGTTGCATATTGGTGTTATTGTACTTGTGGTTCCCTTCATAGTGGTTTGAACCTTGGGTTTATCCTTCAGATTTAAACTTGTTCTTCTATGTTGTTAGCATTCCAAAACATATCTCATTTCCCTTTTGAAAGCTTATATTCCTTGCATTCGTTAGGTGAAATGTGGAATAAGGGGTGATACGAGTCCTGCTTGCAATGCAGCTGGCATGATTGATCGAACAATACTGGGGGTCCAGCATCTCTACAAAAGACCAGTCTACGGAAGAACAAAGGTTAGAAGAGATCAAAGAGCTATTCTAAACTTTCTTTCCATCTAACATATAAAATGATTCAAACTCTTTCATCTTATTGGCAGCAATGCAGCATCAATTTTCCTTATGATGGCCCACTGCCACCTGATGCTCCGTCTTGGTGTGAAGCTCCTTTTGATCCTGAAGGGCTCATGAGGTCTGGTGTAAGTTTATTTGTTTATAGGTCTCTTTGTTCTAATACGGTTGTTTATTTGTTAATTCAGTCTTTGCAAAATAGAAAGAAAAAGGCAAAAAATGATTTTTTGAAAATTTGAACAAAATTGTAATATAAAGTTCCCAACAAGGAACAACGTTTTGTATACTAGAAACTTAAACTTCTACTATATTGGGCCAAAAAAATGATTTCATGTTTACTACAGAATGTCTAAAAATATTCATCGTCTAAAATGCAGCACAATTATGGCGATTGTCACGTGCTTGGTTGGGCTTCTGTTTGGGCATGTCATTGTTCACTTTAAGGTAACTTATTTTGATTTTGTGTGTGAAAGACATATAAGAAATAGAGTTGTGCATAGAAATTTAACTTCTTCCACACTGTTTGCCTTATGAGATAAATATGAGATTATTTAGAACTACTGTAAGGATTTGAGTTCTTTTAAAGAACTAGAGAGTGTACGTTTGATATTAAAGAATTTGGGTCAATTGTATGATTGGTTAAATTATTCAAGTCCTTCAACAGCACTATGTATTGCATTCTTCTTGAAATATTGCCTAAGACTTTGCATTAAAACAAAAAACTGCAACAAGAGGTCATAACTTTATGTCCTCCTTGAGGATAGTATAAAACTTATTGGGAAGGGGTTTGTATTAAATCAAGGGTTGTTTTGTGATATTTTAAAGCTTGTCTGTAATTTTGGTAAATTAAATATTAAATGTATAATACTTTACTATTACTATATGTAATTTCATTTTTTTTGCTTATATTCATTTTTTTTAACTTTCTTAGAAAGTCCCATAGGCTCTGTTTGGTAATAAGAAAAAAAAGAAGATTTGGTTGGAATTTATAGTGATTTTTGAAAAATGTGTATGATGTGAAATAAAGTAAGTTTGTTATATTAAAAATTGTGTATGATGTGAAATAAAGTTGATTGATTTATTGAGAATTGTGTTGGATGTGAAATAAAGTGATTGTTTAATGTTGGAATTTGTGTGAGATAAGATATAAAATAATTTTTAAAATAAATTTAAGATTTTGACCATGGGTAATTTTAGTTATGATTTTTAGTCCATTGCCAAACAAGGCCATAAAGTATAAGGATTTTAGTTCCTTTACTTTCAACTACATATGTAGATGGGTTTGTGTTTGGTACATATTGAGTATAGTTAAATGTAGGATATGTATGACATTCTTATCATGTAATGTCATGCAGTCCAAAAAAAGAAACCAAAAAGGTTCTTGGGCCAGTGAATTTGTTATCCAGTAGATAAATGCATTATGAAACATTCATCCACTAAACAAAAGGACCGAGAATCTTTTTGGACTTCTTCATTTGATATGCATAGGATTACTCATAATCGTGCATAGCGGCTTATGCATTAGGTTAGGAGTTTGGCCTATTGACCTAAGAGATGCACAATTATGGTGTAGTTTTACTAGAAAAATATAGCATGCACACCATGCATTGGTACTTTAGATTTTTTTATATGAAATATATATTCTACAATTCCTTAATTTATTTTTCCGTCAATGTATGTTTTTTATATTTTTATAAATCTAAAGAAAATTTTGAAAAATTTTGTACTTAACCTTAAGGAAATTATATCCTTGTGTGTGTTCACAGTTCACACTCACACCTCATAAATCTTATGAAATAATATTTAACTCATTATCTTTGATACTGCCTATAACTTCTCTGTTATTAAAATACATCTCTTAATTAAGTGCTAAACCCTAGTTACATTAAATTCTAAACTCTATTAGTATTTTTAGAAAATTATTTTCCTATCCTCAAACAACTTTTCAATTATAGACAAATTTTCTAATTTTTTAACTATAACAAAATAGCTTCCATACTTTCTTATATGTCTAAAAGAACTAGAGAGTTCATATTTAATATCAATGATTTTGGGTCAATCGTCTGAATGGATTGATTATTTAAGTCCTTCATTGGTACTATATATTATATTCTAGGCCTTCCATTTGTTTAATTGGAAGGAAATTTTTTGGCTAGAGAGAAAGTATATTGATATATAAATTTGATGTGAAGTAAAGTTATTTTTAATGCTTGTAGAAGTGTTAGATGTAAAAAATAAATTTGATTTTATTGTTGAATGTAAAATAAAATTAATTTTTAATATTAAAAATTTGTGTGTGATGTAAAATAAAGTTATTGAAATTTCTAAAGTATTTAAAATAATATTAATTTTTTTTTTTGAAAATAATTGAACTCTTTTGAGCCTTGAACTAAACAAGTTAAAATATATAGTATTACGAGTTGTGATATTTAAAAGCTAGTATGTAATTTTGATGAATTTAGTGTTAATGTATACATAATTTTGTACCGTCGCTCTATGTAGCTGTCATCTTGATTTTTGCTTGTATTCATTTTTTTAAACTTTCTTATAAAGTCCTATAAAATATAAGGATTTTAGTTCTTTTAGTTTCACCTACATGGGTGAGGTTGCATCGAGTACATATCAAGCATTGGCGAGTATGAGCCAGGTATGATATTCTTATTTTATAATGTTATGCAGCCCAAAAAAGAGCCCAAAAAATTCCTACTGCAGTGGATTAAAAGCATTCTCCAGTTGATAAATGCGGTGTACGTAGTGGATGAAACATTCAGGAACTTGATAATGCTTTTGTGCAATGGGCCTGGAACCATTTTGGGCTCTTTTGCTAATTTGGGGTGCATAGGATTACTCATTCTTATTTGAAACCGAATATAAGTAGGGGATTCTGTGTCATGCATGGCAACTTATGGATTGTGTTAGGAGTTCGGCCTTTTGCCCTAAAAGATGCACAACTATGGTATAATTTTATATGCACAATATGCATGCGCACAATGCACTATTAAAATCATACGTTGGATATGTTTCTCATATGACACATGTATTCCATCTTTCTCTTGACTTATTTCTCTAACCAATGCATGTTTTCCATAGAAGTGAGAAATACACACGTCACATGTGTTATAAAATATTGTATATACACAGTATTGGTTCAATTTTACTTCTACTGTGTGTTTTTATTTACAAAAACATTGCAAATTAACTTCATTGACATGCAGGATCACAAGGACCGTATCTTTCAACTGACTGTTCCCTCCTTCTGGCTCCTGGCCTTAGCTTTCTGTCTGGACTTTTTTGGTACATGATTTTGATTGTTGGGTAAAGTCTTTTACTGTAATCTAGATCATATTTTACTAAACTCCAGTTCTCATGCCAGGAATGCATATGAACAAGGCTCTGTATACAGTCAGTTATACATGCATTACTGCTGGCGCATCTGGGCTTCTATTTGCTGGAATTTATATGCTTGTTAGTTCTCTTAAGCCTTTTCTTCTTCATTTAAATTCCATCTGAGTTCCGAACAAACATAGCAACTAGTTGTCATAAATTGGATGTAGTTAATTAAGACTTGGATCTCAATTGAAACTTGAGTCTTTGAGTTCAGTTCCATACGAATGTGATCCAGATGCATAAAAGATATATTATTTGCCTTGTATCTACACATATTGATGCGAGATAATATACTCTGATATCAAAATTGATGTGGAATGATGAAGATGAGACGGTTAGGGTTTAGAAAATGAAAGAAAATATGAGAAAAAGTGATGGATAATTATAATTCCTTTGATTTTAACATAAGGTCTCCTACTTTTTCCGTTCGAGATGTTGATTCCTTTTGGAAGGAATCTCTAGATTAACTCATTCTAAGGTCAATTAACACAAAGCAAATTTCATTCTTTTATTGATTGATTCTAAATATAACGCGTCGTTGCCGGGTCCCAAGTCCCGGATGAGAAACGCGGAGGGTTGCGTTAGGCAATCGACAGCCAGCGAAAGAGATACCTTGGATCAATTATACAAAATAATGGCGAAATAGATAATGATGTTATTAGCAGGATTCAAGCAGGATGGGTAAAATGGGGAAATACTTCTTGTGTGTTGTGCGATAGAAAAATCCCATCCAGAATCAAGGGTAAATTTTATAAAACTGTCGTAAGACCAGCGATGATATATAGTGCAGAATGCTGGCCTGCAAAGAGGAAACATACAAATAAAATAAATGTTGCAGAAATGAGTATGTTAAGGTGGGTGATCCATACACGAAAGGATAGAGTGAGATATGAGTATATCCGAAAGAAAGTTGGTGTTGCACCAATTGAGGATAAACTTAGAGAAAGTCGGCTTAGATGGTTTGGACATTTAAATCGTAGGCCGATTGAAGCTCCAGTTAGAAAAATTGAGTTATTGGATTTTGCCCATGTACAAAGAGGAAGAGGGAGACCAAAGAAGACATGACAAGAAACTATAAGGAGTGATCTTAGTTAGTTAGACTTAGATAAGAATTTGATAACTGATAGGGCGCAATGGAAACAAAGGATTCATATAGCCGACCTCACCTAGTGGGATTAAGGCTTGGTTGTTGTTGTTGTTGTTATTGATTGATTCTAAATATATAAAGATTCTAGTTTATTTATAGGCAAATAAATTAAATAAAAAATATTAAATAATTACGACTTTAGATAATTATCCAAATGAGATAATTTCAACTAATTTAAATTAATTAGATTTATTCTTTAAAACAGTATTATCCACTATGACTAAATCAATTTGAATAAAACTTCGTCCAGATAAACTCAACTAATTTAAATTTGAAATATTTTTTCTGAAATAAAATAAAATAAATATAATCTGCATCAATTTTTATTCATTCATGGCACATCTTAAATCACGATCTTATCTATACCATCTATCATCTTGATGTCCCCACCAGTTATACGTACTCCCGCATTTCTGTACAGGTTGATGTATACGGCTACAGAAAACTAACTTACGCAATGGAGTGGATGGGGAAGCATTCATTGATGATTTATGTTTTAGTTGCTTGCAATATCATGCCTATTTTTATTCAGGGTTTCTACTGGAAGGAGCCAAGAAATAATCTGGTAAGTTTAACTTCACATCTAACGTAATAATTTAATGCAGCAGTGTTATTTAAATATATAACTCGAGAAATTTTTTTCTGACATCTCTATATCTATATTTGGCTCTGAACAGTTGAGACTGATGTTTGGGATTGGATCTAATTAGCTGAAGCTTGAGGCATCCTTTTGCCCATATGACAAGGTAGTCTCTAATTTATGTATATAAAAAATAAACGTGTATAAATTAAATTGGGCGGTCCTCTAGCTGAAAAATTATTGGGTGCGGATGGCGCACCTTTCGGACGCCCAATCAGAGGGCGTCATGTGTGCCCGGACCCAGCTATATGGCACGCGTGGCGCCCTCTGATTGGGTTCCGGACGGTGCGCTGTCCGAACCCAATAACTTCTCCTTCTAGCTTGCTTGCAGCCATGAATAATGATCCTTTAGTTGCTAGCTAGCTTGTAAAAGTGCTTCTTTGCATATAAATTATTATGCATTTATATTTCTTTTTTGGCAGTAGGTGGATGGGCTATAGTTATCATCAGCTGTTCTTAATTGGTTTCGAATGGAAATTTGATTTAAAGTTTGCTTGAAATTGCGTGGGTATGGCACAAAATTTAAATTCTTTATTTTATATTTTTGGAAAGGGAAGAGAGAATGGGTGTAGAGAGAGAGAGAGAGTCTAAAATTTTAAATTCTTTATTTCAAAAATTTAATATTTTTTATTTTAAAATTTTACTGTTTTTAATTTTAAATTTAGAATGTTAAAACATCGTATTCTGTGATAATTTACAAGTGGGTCTCTGAGCCAGATTTATTGTAAGCATATCGATGGATAAAAAAAAGTCATTTATTAGATTTTTAATGAGTGCAAGAATCAATGCAGGGCTTGTTTGGCATGAATTAAAAAATGAGCAAAAAATAAAATAATAATATTTTAAATTTATTATAAATTTTAAAATTTTATTTCGCATTCAACCCAAATTTTAATCTTAAAAATCAATTTTATTTCATATTCAACACAAATTTTAATATTAAAATTAATTTTATTTTACATTCTACACACCTCTCAATATTAAAATAAATTTTTTTTTAATTAATTCTATAAAATAAAATATTTTTTCTTTTCTTATTCAAATTTATTTTTCAATCAAATAAGTCATCTAGGGATTTCATGCTAAGTTTTTCGAATTAGAATTAGTTTACCTACTCTCTTCAAAAGTTGGGGGTTTAGTGCCTATTTAAAGATTAAGAATTTACAAATATTGAGTTGAATTGAAATTGTGCTGATTTTATTTTAATTTTTTTTTTTGCAGGATATTTTATGTTAATTTTGAATTATGAGAAATTTAATATTTAATTTAATGATATTTATAAATAATTTTTTATAAAATTATAGAATTATTAGCAAAAAATTTAAATATTATGATATTTAAATATATATAATAATATTAAGATAATAATAAATTAAATATTCTTTTAATGAAATTTAGAGCTTATTAAAAAAAAAAGAATTTAGAGCAGCATGTGTTTTTAAAATAAATTGAAACGTCAGATTGTCATTTGCTCATTGTACAATTTGCATGGGATGTGTAATTCACTGCCAACCCTCCACTTGTTGTGTCGGTAATGAAGACTACGACATTTAATCGTGACTTAGGATTGATGCATTCGCATCCTATCATGTGTCACGCGGCCCTCCAAATTATCCAACACCTGCTGCTACATAATATTTGCTATTCGGATTCTGAGTTATATGATTTTTTGGATATTTTATTTTTCTTTTATAGTTTTAATGGATCATTAAGACATACATACATTGTATTATAGTTTTCCAATTAATCTCTCTCTCTACTTTCATAATTTTATTATAATTATTGCCAACATGACATCATAAAGGACTCAAATATTACTCATGTGCATGATGTCTTTCTATCTCTCTCTCTCTACATATTTTATAACATCTATTTGAATCACTATCACACTTTTTTCATGAATCTTGAAATTATATTTAAATTTATCATTGTCACTTTTTTTCATTCTAACTAAGCAAGATTAATACCACTCCTTTACCAATATCATTAGTAACGCCACAATTTCTAAAGAATGTGTACAATTTTTTTAAAAAATCTTAGAATCTCTAATTGTGATTAAAATTTATAATCACAAAGGAATTTTACCTTCTTTTTTAGTGTTGTATAACCTCTCTAATGTTTTTACTAAAGTGAAAATTTACATTCAATAAGTTGATGATCGAATCTTACGTTTTTTATCATAAAATGTTCTGGTTGAAAAGTCACAAATAAAGGACCTAAACATGAAAAATTGGACGGAAATGGACCCAATTGATGTCATCACAAAAGTATAAACTGAAATAAAATTCCTCCACATAGTAGGCACCCAATAGCAATTTACCCCTGACTCCTTTTAAAGGCACTGAAACGGTTCGCTACGGCGCTCCGCAAGAAGAAGGAGAAGCTCCAATGGCCGCCAGCGTCTCAAGCTCCGGCGCCTTCATCTACTTTTTCTTCATCCTCCTCCTCTTCTCCTCCCCTCGCACCTCCCTCTCCCTCCTCCAGAGTGACGTAGACCTCCTCGAGTTCCCCCTGAACCTCGAGTACCTCGAGGCCGAGTTCTTCCTCTGGGGCTCCCTCGGCGAAGGCCTCGACGCCGTCGCCCCCGAACTCACCATGGGCGGCCCTCCCCCCATCGGAGCTCGGAAGGCCGATCTCGACCCTCTGCTTTGCGACATCGTCGCCCAGTTCGCCTACCAAGAAGTCGGCCACTTGAGGTTCTCCATCGTCTCCCCAATTCCCTCTTTTCTCACGAATCGTGCGTAAAATTAGGGTTTGCTTGGCCATGCGTGTGCGCAGGGCGATCAAGGAGAAAGTGAAGGGATTCCCGAGGCCGCTACTGGATTTGAGCTCTGGTAGCTTCGCGAAGACGATGAACAGTGCGGTGGGACGAGCCCTCCTACCACCTTTCGATCCCTACGCCAACGGAATCAATTACCTTCTCGCCTCCTACCTCCTGCCTTACGTCGGACTCACCGGATACGTCGGCGCGAACCCTAATCTTCAGAGCTCTGTCGCCAAAAGGGTATGCATGTGAATATGTGTAATAATAGTTATATATATATATATATATATATATATATGTTAATTTCGCTCGAAGATCGCTTAAAAATTGAGTCAAATTGAATCAAGTTTGATTCGATCTAAATCAGCCGACTAACAAGCCGTTTTTTTGGTTCGAAAATTTTATCAATTCAATCTTGAGCCAGCATAGGATCGGATCAAGATGGCTTGAAATCGAATCGATTAAAAAAAAATTACATATATATATATATTTATATATGTAATTAGATTTAGTATGTAGTTTTTTCAGGAGTCTATTGAAAGGCTTTATTAGACTTTCATTAGAATTTTCTCTATAATCTTTTAAATTTTATTTATTGTAAATAATTTTTTTATTTTTATCTTTAAATAATAGATTAAAACGAATAGCTATAGTTTAAACTGATCGGATGAACAAATATATTTATACATAATATCTGGATAAAAGATCGAAAATTAATTGAAAGTCGGATTGATTTTGGCTTGAATTGATAACAAATGAGCCAGACTCAACTTGAATCGAGATTGGATTGAACTTTTCTAGCTCATTCTTTGGATCGAATCGAAAACTTTCAACTCAATCTTAAGCCGAGATCAGATCGGCTCGAGATCGAATCATTAACAGCCCGATATATATAATAGTTTGATAAGAAATCCAAGCTACCAAATAATACAGAATTTGAGAAAAAAAATAAAAAAGAATTTTTCTCTAATAATGAATATTTTTAATATTCATAGAAATAAAATTAGGGAGAAGGGAGACTTGTCTATAAGGCAGAGAAGGGAGACTCGAAACTGTGCGGGTTGCCCATCGTGTTGGAAAATCAATCTAAGTTACAAAGCCTAGCTGGAGCCCTCTGAGCTGAAAAGTTAAACGAGTCAACTTCATAGTTGAGGGAAGAAGGAAAATAAAGAAAATTGGAGTGGAGAGAGAATTTAAAACAATTTTTTCTTTATATTAAATAGAGATATTTATAAAGAATAAAGAGTTAGTAGAGTGGGTGGAGTAAGTAATTTTCATTAATAAAGAGTCTCTTTAGTATGAGCTTGCTAACCATATTACGCACAAAGACATAATTTGGCAAAATAGTATTAATTGTTCTAATTAGAAATAAAGAGAAAATGAGAAAGGAATCATTTCAAGTGGCTCGTTCTGTTGAACTATTCAATCGAATGGTTAGTTGGGCCGCTTGGCTCTTTGATCGGGTTGGCTTTGTTTTTGTACGTATTATTCAACTAACGTAAATTAGTTGAATAGTTCGTATTTAAGGGCTAATAAAAATTGCTCTCTATAAAAAAAAAAAAAAAAAATAGGAATTAGAGCTATTCAAAACTCAATAATACTTTAAATTTTATTTTATTTAAATAGTAATTTTTTTGACTGAAAATTAATTGACATAATTATTTGTATTTTACATGTTATTCATTTATGTTGAATAGATTATATATATGTTAGATAATATAAATTGTATAAAAATTATATTTATATTATAATTGCAGTATATTTAATATAATATTTTTAATAATTTATAATATATATTATATAATAAAAATATATATAATATAATTTATTAAATATAGATAAATAATATATAAAATGATATAATTTATTGTATTATGTAAATGATTATCTTAATAATATATAATAATTGAATCAGTAATGTTGTTGTATAAAAATTTGATTGAAAATTGAATAAGAAGAATCAAAGAAATTTGAATCTGAGTTATATAAAATTCGACCGGTAAACAAAAACTTTAATATTTTTGGAGTTAAAGAGTGAAAGGAAGAACGGAAATATGCAGCTGGTAGCGGGGCTTTTGGCCGTGGAATCGGCGCAGGACGCCGTGATCCGCGCGCTGCTGTACGAGAGAGGCGGCGTGAAGGTGAAGCCCTACGACATAACGGTGGCGGAGTTCACCGACGAGATCTCGGAGCTCAGGAACAAGCTGGGAGGCGCCGGGCTGAAGGACGAGGGCCTCGTGGTGCCGCCGGCGTTGGGCGCCGAAGGGAAGATCGCCGGAAATGTTATCGCCGGCGACGAGTGCTCGGTGGCGTACGCCCGCTCGCCGGAGGAGATACTGAGGATCGTGTACGGCGACGGCAGCGAGAGTAAGCCCGGAGGTTTCTTCCCCGACGGGGCTGATGGACGCATCGCGAGGGGTTTTCTTCATAATTTTACTACTATTGATATTTTAAAGCAATAATTTTACGGAGGGGGGCACCAACTTGAGATAAATAATGTCTGTGCCCCGTAAAGGGTTGGATATATAATTTTCGAGTTTGTCAAAGTTCCGGATTCCATAACCTGACCCAGGCCGACTCGGACTGAATTTTGTCAGTTTAGGTCAACCTGTTACACGTTTCAATCAAAACAATCAACATAATAAACAAAAAAACATCTCTATGCCATTTATAAACTGTAACAATTACGTTACATTTATTTTAACAGAATAA
>JAEMOT010002861.1:169964-191293 GCA_019297695.1 Apostasia ramifera | reverse complement strand
TATAATTATATGTATACATGTAGTATGCATATAATGATGCATACATATATATATATATATATATACAGATACATATATATATATATATATACATGTACATATATCTATGTATATATCAATAAGAATAATTTTGTTATAATATTTTTAGTTCATAAAAAATAACTAAAAAGTAATAGTGAGGAAGGAATAATTATTTCATAAAATGTGAAATAGTGTTTTTTATGAAATAATTATTCTGTCAAAGTAAATATGAGAATAACTATTTCATAAGAAGTAATAATAAAATGGAATAGTTATTTTATTCGAATAAACATACTCTTAGTTTTATTATTTTTATATAGAGTGTACAAAGTTAAATTTAAAATAGAGAGAGAACCAAAATCATAATTCATTCAACGTATTTAATCTTAAATAAATCGAGCAGAAAATCCGGTTTAATTTGCAGTTTGAAAATTTTGATTTACGAATTAAACCAAAACAAAACATATTCTTTTTGCAGATTAGGCATCTTATGTTATGAATTGAAGGATAATGGGGTGTTTTATAATTAATATTTTATTCTTTGTTTACATGACATGAATGTTATCTCATTATTATATTTAAAAAAGGGCTAAGTTTTTACTGGTATTGAAAATAAACTACATAGTATAAACTGTGGTATAAACTAAACTGAACCGCAAATTGCAATGTTTAATTCGATTTGGTTTGGTTTATACATAATGTCAGTTCAGTTTGAAAAAATACTTAAAGTAAAATCATTCTACGCTTCTCAACTTTGAAGAAGAATGGTAGCTAGTGCATGTGCATTCACAGTCGAGCTATCAATTAAATAACTATAAAGTATAAGTATCCCGTTCCTGGGCTTAACGACAACCTCGACATGGTAGAGCTACATTATCTTTTCTAAAATCGATTTGAGAAGCAAATATCATCAAATTTGCATGCAAGAAGGTGATGGCTAGAAAACTGGTTTAAGACTAAGCAAGGCAAACGTTTATGAATGACTAGTTATGTCATTCAATTATTTAACCCCAAGCACTTTGACTTCTAGAGAGCAACAAGTTGGTTGATTAAAGTTCTCATGGGTAATTGGAGAGACATGTCAGTTCTAATCATCTTGAATATTATGAGTAGTCAAAATTTGATATCTCGAGCACTTCAATGACATATTTGATTTTGTCTGATCGGTTCCCTCGAGCAAGGCTGCTCGATACATGTGACTACTCAATTGAGTTAACCTATAGAGACACTGTTCATTTATCTAGGACGTATACCTAGGGAATCCCAGGTGAGGTATCTCAAGGTAAAAACACTAATATTGTGCAGCAATCAAGGTATACATAATGCACTTGATGCTAAATGCACCTCGAGTTGATCCATTGATCATGTGCCTTGAAGATTATGCTAATCTCGGGGTACTCAATCATATACCTTTGAGAAGACATGAGAATAGTAAAATTCTTGCCAATTCTTTAACCCTCGAGATGATTTGTCAATATTTCAAATACATTATCTTGAACTTTCAAAATATGTGCCAATTCAAATGGTGCTCAAGCAAAATCTCTCCTAACATACTGATGCCCCGTGTCTCAAGTAGTTAAGTATGATTTCTCACATCACCTCTTCTCAACGATTCTCATCTCAGAAACTCTGAGGATTCTCAAAAAGAAATGTTAAATGCGACGATGAGTCTTAATAGTGGCACGTGGTCAAACTAGCATTAAGGGGGCAGAATGTTTGCATTAGTTGAATATAACCACTTAGTCAACAGTTTGCTTTCTCCTCTCCTTGGTCACACTCACAAGTGGACCAAAGTTCTTAAACCAAGACAGTCCAAGTTAGCATAGGATTAACAATCAAGCCAAATTTTAAAGATTTATGCCATGTCAATTTCAGATTATTCAAACTCGATAATACTAGGCTAACTATTGTGGACAAAAATTAAATCATTACAAATTGTGACCGAAACAAACATAAGTTAACCAAAACTCGAGAACTATGGCTAGCTTGGCCCAATTTGCCTTACGGAACTTTTAACTTTACACCTCTTTGTTCCACAGGTTACTTAAAATCAGGTTAAACTTAACAATCTATATTCAACAAAAATTCAAGATTAAAACTAAGTCCCTACCATTTGAAAATTACTCAAGTTAATTTATTAATTTGAGGTAATATACAATTAGATCCAAAATCATGGTTTGGCAATAAAAACATTTTGAAAAATGATATTTTTACCCTCTCTTTCTCCTGAAGCTGCTCAAATTCTCTCCCAGCATGTGCACGCGCGCGCACACACACTCTCTCTCCCGCACAGAGAGTGGTAGCCCGCTACCCTCCCCACAGGAGAGAGAGTGTGCAAGGGGAGAGTGTGTGTATGTGCACGCACGTACGCAGAAGGGGTGAGCGCCGGTAGCTCGCCACCCTTCGTGCTAGGGGGAGAGAAAGGTGCAGGAGAGAAAGAGGGAGGGCACAGGAGGGACGGAGCGAGAGAGTTTTTAGGGGGGAGAGAAAATAGAGAAAATTCAAGGATAAAAATATTATTTTCCAAATTTTTTTAATGCCAAACTATAATTTTGAAATTAATTGCACATTACCCTTGAACTAATTTGAATAATTTTCAAGCAATAGAGACTTACTTGCACATATAATCAAATAAGAGAGATCTACTTGCAATTTACCCACAAAACTAAATTTATTTTAAATCCTACACACTGCTGAATGATCAATAAACAGTGCATGACAAATAATTGTGTGACAAAGTTCAATTGTAATCTTGCAGCCAAAGATACCATCACACAAGATTTCATGTAGCTCGTTGAACTGAAGCGAACACACTGCAGCTCAATGATCAATAACAATGATTCTAGGACTTTTGGGAATATAATAGTACAATATAATATGCCCTCGACTATTAGCTAAAATTAATATGTAATGATCTTAAAACTTTTGGAGCTAATTTTGTGGGCAGTTTAACAAAAATGATTTTATTTCAGTGAGAAAAAATTTATGTACTTCGTACTTGAAGGTTGTTCACCTATAGAGTAATGGATATATAAGGTTTTTATCTCCTCAGTGAACTACTCTGAATTCCTGCTTGGAATCCTTGAGTATATGCTGCATTCTTCAAGATCATCTGCAGGAGTTAAGAGAAGCAGCAGTACGTAAATATCAATTCTTAAGGAAATATAATTGAAATACGAGGATTAGTGTGATAAGTTATGAAATGAACCTCTAAATCTGCTCTCTCCACCTCAACAATATTATAAATAGTTAAGAGTTCCTACACTTTACATTTAGGACTGATATTTTATCTACTTAGTAATTACACTTAGGTTCTTGACACTAGCCATATGCTTGAAAAACTTTATTGTATAAACACGTCCATATTACTCGAATTATATGTAAAGCTTATACATACATAGAAGTCTCTAATCAGGCTAAGCTTGAATCAACACAAAATGGACTAATTTCTATTCAGACTCAACTTAAATTCAATAAACTATGCAAGCTGGGGCTGACTAGCTCAAACAAGAGTCGATGCCAGCTCAAGAATTATTATAATTGTATAGAACATTAGACTGTCTCAAGGCATTCATCAACAACAGAAACCCAACTAGAAGGTAAATACTCACAGCTAGGTTTTCCAGATCTGAAGTAATGCGCCTCTTGACCACCTCCAGCACCGAGGATTTAAGAGACTCCCCACTTTGAGCAATCTGTTCCTTCGTAATCTGAATGAATGTGTTCAGTTAAAACCCTCACTTGAATGTGCCCAATAAAAATTCTCATAACCAATACAAAAAGATATGAATTTAATACTAAGCTTTAGTATAATTCAACAGTAATAGAAAAATTATTAGTCAAGCACTGTAGTGTCTGAACACAAGTATGTAATCATTAAATGAATAGTATTGCTTCTTGAAATGATGTCATTATTTATGATGTGTGGGTGTTCTAATGAGTTTTATGATTTAGGTATTCAGATCTAGGTCCCCATAAGGTTTGGTTGTGTGTTCGGGTCCAGAACAATCCTAGTATAATCTCAATTGAGATCCAGGCTTGAATATGCCTTAGATCAGATTGGGAACATGTTTTATATCCAACCAGATTAGTTTATAGGCCAACATCAATTTTCTTGGCCTTTGTTTGCTAGGAGTTTCAAAACACCCTCAACCCAACATAAATCATCCCACTAACTTTTAACATTGTACACACATATTAACATTAAAAAATAATTTTATTTCATATTTTATATAAATTTAATTTAATCCAAAATTATAATTTAGATTAAAGCTCAGATAACAATCCCATTTGACAAATAATATCCTCAGGTTTGAAGCAGTCTGATTCACATCTAACGGATCTTTCAAAATAGACTCTAGGTCACGCGCTGGATTGCTCTATTAAATAAAAAAAAAAAGAAAAAATTGTGAGTTTTAGGACATCAGTAAAAGCCATGCCTCTACCTCTGATAGCACTGCTGTTGATGTTTTGTCTATGAGTTCATTTATAAATTTTTTTACGTCAGTTGCTTCAGCCAGGACAGAACTGGTGGTGGTTGGCTTCTCCGATCGACATTTGGATATTTTTGGCTGTTTATTGTCTCCTGGAAAAGAAAAATAATTAAGACAACATATGTCAAGGTTAATGGTTAGGATGTGTAATATAAATAAAATATCAACACTAAGCAGAAGGAAGATAGTCATTTTTTTTGATAAATTAACTTTGTTTAATCTATTCGATGATATTTATCTCATATGACTTTTCTTTTAAAATTAACTTATTTAATCATATTGAAGGTTAATATATTAATATTTTATTATTTTATCTTTGCTTCAGAGTCAATATTTTTACTTTTCTTTTCAAATTATAGTGTTCACTTATGCTTTTACAGATCATGTTCATAATATTTACTGTTCTGAAATCTTATAATAATATATTATATTAATATAATATAGCTTTAAGATTTTTAAATTTTTGGAAATAACATATTAAATAAAGAGAAAAATATATTACTCTGTTTGGTTCATGTTCAAGTTGGGCAAAATTATTTTTTTAAAAAAATAAAATAGCTTATATAATTCTCAATAGATCAGTCAATTTTATTTAATATTCTTACAATTAACTAACTTTATATTTTATCATATATACATCTCAAAAAAAAAATTATATTTTTTTATAAAAAAATAAAAAAAATGATTATGTCCAACTTGGGCATGAACCAAACAGAGGTGCCTAACCAAGTTGAATAGACTAAATTTTTATTTTATTTTTGAATTGGTAGATTTAATTTTCGATTTATAGTCTTATTCAGTTGATTTAGTTCTTTGAAAAACTGAATCCAATCCTTTTTTCTATTCAGTTAACCAAATCAAATGAATCAACTAAATGCACACCTCTAATAGCTTATATAATTCAAAGTAGTAGCCGAAGGAATAAGATTCAAGTTCGATTGTATGAGTTCTATGGATGATGCCTATGCAACCTGATTGAGTCAAAATCTTCCGTTGAATTAGCGCTACCTGCCTGTGAAGTACTGAAGGGAAAACAAGAGCATAGGAGGTTCGATGAGTAGAATGGCAGAACCAGTAGTGATGTTGGAGGAATAAGTCATCGCCTATGCCAATGCCGGATGAAGGGATAATGCTTGTACTCGAGGAGGGGATGCTGGCATTATCAATGGCGGAGATTTCCATGGAACAAGATGCATCCGGATGGTGAATCACCAACTTAGGAGGGACCGAGGAGCTACCCGCATCAGGAATGCACCCTCGAAGGGGTCGGCTGCGGAGGAGGTTTCAGGCTCTGCTTCAGTCTTAAAAGGGAGTGTTGGTAGAAATGAAAGTGGTGCCATACTGACCATAGATATTTCTAAGGCAGCCACATGTGCTTAAGATTATTCCAGTCACAACCCTCATAAGGGAGGGGGAGGAGGATATCCCTTGGACCTCCCCAATCTGTTGATCACCATATACAGAGGAAATATTCTTAGAAAAGTCCAACTTCAGGAGGTAGGAGATTCACCACTGTTGGCATATCTACTCTTCGAAGGTCTCCTAGGGTGAATACAAGATCTATGCATTATACTCATTTCATGCATGAGGGCATCAAAGATAATGACATAAAGATGTTTTTGACTAAAGCATAATTTGCAATGTGGTCCTACAAAAGAGAAGAGAAAAAAGTAGAGAGGGTGAGATCAAAGAAAAATAAGAAGTTAAAACTTAAAGATTTAACGTGGTTTGAAGAAATCCTTCTACGTGCACGGACCAAACCGAAGCAAAAGAATCCATTAAACTAAAAAGAAAAGTGTCACAATTACTATTGTAGACAACATAATAACCACTATAGCCCTACATAAGTACATCCAGTGGAACGGGATTATAGGAAAGTTGCCATTACTGTTGAAATTCCATTAGAGAATAATGAAATTACGGTGATTCGCTATAACAGGACTGCTGACGAGGCTTAGCTCAGTAGTGAATGCTTGAAGAGGCCACCAAGATGGTTAAGTAAAAGATTGAGCTCAAGATGGAACCCCTTCGTACAGAGTGGAAAACAGCATAGATTGAGACTTTTGATGAAGATATGAGCTAGAACAAACTCCTCTAAATGGAGTTATAGAAACTCTCTCAAATAGAGTAGTAGAGAACTTTCCAAGATCGGGTTGTGGAGGACTTTCTCAAATAGAGTTAAAGAGAACACTCTCGAACAAGGTTGTAGACAACCTTCCCGGACAGGATTGAAGATAGCCTTAAAGGACAGGGTTGGAGGGAACCTTCTTGGCGAGATTGGAGAGAGCCTTTCCAAACGGGGTTAGAACCTTCCTGGAAGGGTTGGAGAGAACCTTCTCGAACAAGGTTGGAGAGAATCTTCCTGGTCAGGAGTGGAGAGAAACTTTTTGAACAAGGTTAGAAAGAACCTTCTCGGATGAGATTGCAGAGAACCTTCTTGGATGGTTATAGAGGACCTTCCCGAACAAGGTGATAGATGGGGCTTGGCTCAACTTAATGTAACTTGGTTCAACAAATGATCCAACTTAGTATGGTTCACTCCAACCTAATTTGATGCCACATGTATCGATAGAATTGATTTGGAATCCCCTAGGTAGATAGTATTGTATGCGATCAAGAGAGTATGACATAAAGCAACATTAAAACTAATGGTAAGGTGCATACAATACTATGTATGGCATGGTCCATTGCTTACAATATGCTAAATATATGCAAAACTGTTTGCAATTGATGAGTTTAGCTATCGTATGCTTGTGTGCGATTATGCTACTCCCTTACATACAAATATAGTATACAGACTTGCAAAACAACCTAGCGACTAATCTCGCTTTCCAAATAGCTATTTTGGCATTTAAAATTTTGTGTCCAACGTTTGAATGGCTTGAAAAGCAAGTTTGAGGGTGTGTTTCATCCATGAGTACCCTCATGAATCCATTTTTGAACATTCCTGTATGGTTTTTCACTTTGAAATATCACGAACATTTCATAAGAGAATTTATTAACTTGAGCCAATTCATTTCTCTCCTACCTTTTGTTTACATTGTAATATTTGAGATTAGATTTGGGTTGATCTCATAGCTTTATATCCACCTAGGCCAAAGGTGTTGATCCAAAGGAGAACTCTCCAAGCTTTGGGCGGGAGGGATTGACTGTCTCCTTACCCAGTGCAAAGGGAGAGATTGTAGCGGCATTCTCACCTATGTGTTAGTGAAGGGCGGGCCACTGGAAGAGAATTCCCAAAGAAGGAGATTGGCGAGTGAAAGTAGACAAGGGTTTTTGCCAAAACATTAAGATCTTGGTGCACTCTTTTTTTATGCATATCTCTCAACTTATTACCACTTGATTTCTCTATATTTTGTATTTTCATTAAACTAGACCGTGTCATCTTTCTTTGACTTGAAAGGAAGCTAAATCAAATTTAGTTCTCGAGAATTGGTTAATATTTCTATAAAACCTGATTCTCGAGCTATGCCCAAAACCAGATATTATGTCTGCCAATCTTTGATTACGTTCTTTACACAAAAGTCTAATGGAAAGCCCTATTAGTAGAAATTTCCAAAATTTCACCAGTTAAGTGTATATCAAAATTAAAAAATCCAACAGAACATTAACAAATATTGAACTAGCGAAATCACAGCTGGAGTAAAATATTCAACACCAACATATGGAATAAATACTAACAATAACGTAGCAGAGTATAATGTATAAGACACTCACTTGGAACATTTGTTTGCTTCTCCAAAGGTGCAGACTTCTGATTGGAAACCACAGGAGCTTCCTTCCCTGTTTGTTCGAGTAAACTGGAAGGGATTTCGGAAGGTGCAAAATCGGCCAGATCTGGCGGATTGTCCTTCCCCACAATAGGATTAGCCTACTCCAAAAGAACTTTGATGAAATATAATCTTCACAAATGAGTTAAATCTAAACTAGAAATATGTCGAGAAGGCAATAGTATACCTCAAGGTCAACATAGTATGATTTTCTTCCGATTGACAGCAGGAACTTATCAAGGTTGCTTGCACTGAGAGCTGGGAAAAGCAAGTCAGCATTTATATATTCAAAACACCAAAAAATTGACTTGACCATACAATAATAGCTACAAGAAACAACATGGTTTAAACTATTTGATTTTCACTGTAGAGGTGAATGAAAGTTTTACGGGGAAAACATATTGCAAGTTTTGAAGTAAATTAGTTTAAAAAATCAAATCAAATAAAAAACTAAGGTCACAGTCGCCTTGTGGGAAAATAGCATTAGCAGTAGCCTGGATGTATCCTCACAACATCATTGGTAGCTTGGGTGATTCTTAAGATCAACCAGTAATTTCAAACAACCATATTTTCTTAAAACCATGATAGAAGCTGGAGGACCAAATAGGGAGTTCAGATTTGTAGCCATTTTTGCTGCTTTGTTTGTGCAGCACAAGTCCTGCTTCACAAATATAATTTGTACATATTTATTATGACAGGTGTCGTTCAAGTCAATGTCATCATTAGACAAGCCATATGCTCCTCGCACCAAATATGACAATTTAAAAGTACACATAGGCCTTGTTTGGTTGGAGGATGAATTTGGGTAAGGAAAGAGGAAATATTTTATTTTATAGAGTTGATGGGAAAGAAATTTATTTTAATATTGGGAGGTGTGTAGGATGTGAAATAAAGTTGATTTTAAGGTTGGAATTTGTGTTGGATGTGAAATAAAGTTGATTTTAAGGTTGAAATTTGTGTTGGATGTGAAATAAAGTTGTTAAAATTTGTGATAAATTTAAATATAAATAAAATATTAATGTGCCTTTTTTTGGATGGTTACCAAACAAGGCCATAATACAAATAAAATTTTCAAAAAAATAATATGGTTAATTCTAAAAAACTTTCCCCCTCCTTCCTCTCATCTTCTCCTCTTTGCCTTTGTTTTGCATCACTTTTATCAATCATCTGTAGAATGTGCGGTTTTCTTCTTTTTCTATAGAGATAACCTGTTGCAAGCGTCCTAAATCAATTTAATTGTTGAGCTGCGTCAAGCAGCATCTTTTGCCATTGAAAATTATAAAGGTTGTATTAAACCTGATCAAACCATTATAAATAACTCAACTTTTTGTCGAAGGTTTATCCACACCCGTGTGTACTTTCTTGAGTGTTTTCCCTAGAACAAAGTGAGACGCCATAATTCTATAATATTCAAATCATTTATTTTCTCTTCTTGTATCTAAATTAGTAAATAATTACAACTACTATGCCACACCACCTTCGTTAAAATACATTATTTTCCAAGTAGACATTAATCGTTACACCCTTTATCAAGAAGTCAAAAGTTGAGATACATTTTGGGAAAGAGATAAATAAATTTAAGCATTAAAATAATATTAACTTCATAACTAATATATCAATCATTTACTTTGAAATAAATTGAGATTGTGTATATACAACTCTGTTTCTACTTACGTAGAGCATTAATTCAACCAGTCCCGAGATCCAATCGACTTGGATTTGACTTGAGTTGAATTTGGGTCCAAGCTAGTTTGATCCGAGGTGTGATCTGATCCGAATTTAAATGGATCTAGAATTGGGCCGTTTACAGGCCTAGTTTTTGATAAGAATGTTAGATTCACGAGTTACTTTTGGAAAATCCTATGACATATGCTAGAAACCAAGCTTAAGTTCTCTACTACTTTTCACTTACAAACCAATGACCAAACTAAGATAGTTAATTGAAAACTAGATAATCTACTTAGATATCTGATTGGAAATAATGTTCGAAATTAGGATCTTGTCATGCTCGAGTAGAATTCACATACAATAATTATGTCAAAAACAACCCAAACCAATCTTAAAATGTACAACTACCAAGCAAGGCCATGGGAAGCCCTGACAAAAAATCTCCCTTTTACTTTAAAACACCATGTTCTAACCTCCTCGTCATTGTTGGTCATCCGAATCGCAACACTATCACTTGCTCCCACATTTTCCTTCCCTCTTCTTTCTTTGTTTTTGGGCAGCTTCTCTCTAATCATAGACTTCATTCCTTCTCACCAATGTCCAGCTCTATCACCTCTCCACCTTCATCCTTGAATCATCAATAGACTAGATCTTTATGCTCCCGCTGCATTCCTATCAGAAACACACCATTGCCAGCAACCTCCATAATCCTTATACTACGCTACTAAAGCAACTCTATCTTCCTCCTACCCTAACATGGTTAATTGGTTTTGTAATTTTTTTTTTATCTCAACAAACAATCATTCATCACCAGTCCTCCTATGAAATAACACAGCCATCTATAATTGCACAGAAATGGTCCAGCAAATCCTGCGTGAGCTTAAAAAGCCTAAGCTTGACAGTAGGATTGAGTTGAGCTAAATATTAATGCCACATGCACCAAAAGCTATAAATTTAAATTATTCAAACGTTGAGACTTCAAAATACATGATCCAATCTAAAATCTAATGCAATAGCACTGATCTGAAAGTTATAATATCATAGCAAGCTGTTCTACTAACGGTTAAATTGGCTTATACCATCATGAATAAAGACAAAGTATATAACATACAGTTATATACGTGCTAAAGTATAATGAAAATAACTAAATACAAAAAAAAAGTATCAAAACAGAAAGAGCTTACATATAGTAGCAGAAAAGGCTCCCATTAGCTAAAATTTAAACAAAAACTTACATATAGTCATATCATTTGAGAGTGGGTGGAAAAGGCAACGCTCTTGAGCTTTAAACCCTCCGTCCAACAACAATGATACCGACCTTCAGAGTAAGAAATAAGAATCACTAAAAGAATAACAAATAAAAGTAAGATTTGTTAGCCTTCACTGGCCAGTAAGCACAACTAGTACGTTGATGCTTATATCAAAGTCCAGGAGGCAACGCTAGGCAGGTTTTACATTTATATCAACCATTGGCTTTTGATTGCAATAGTCTCGCTTGACCTATCTTCTTATTCTGCCAACTTGTGGGTGTCAGTTCTGGACCTCTGGTATATATACATGTCTAGATCCTCATTCCTCACATAAATTTGGACCATCACATGCATCATTAGTATTCCTACTAGAAAACGTTTTCCAACATTTTGATCTTGTTTTGTGCATGTTATGTAGGGTCACTGAATTTTTAAGTTAGATTATTTCTGGCATCTAGATAACTAACACTAGAAAATCATCCCGGCTATGAAGTTATTGGTTAACAGAAAGCTATGCAACTACATCAGTCAAAACTCAACTAGTGATAATCAACCAAATACACAAACTTACCTGGCAGAATCATTCAGTAATGCAAATGGAGTAACGCATCCAGGTTGTACCTAGCACAAAACAACAACAGAGGAGAAGATGAAAAATATATGGAAATACATGATACCACCCAGTGGTTACTCATATAACGCGGGTACCAAGCTACTAACAGCATTGTAAAGGAAATGCAACATTTTAGCCTAGATCAAAACTCTCATCATTAACATGATGTCAGAAATAATAAAAATGAAACAATTATGTGCCCATAAAGGATCACAAGGTAACTTACGAATACAGCCAAAATATATGAGGAAAGAACCCTTAGTTCAAAGCTCTAACATGTAGAAATATTAGCAATAGAGATTTTATGACATTCCAACTAGATAAGAACAACTGATCAATTACTTCAACTTGTTCGTGGGAAATGAAGTATCCATTTTTATTAAAAGCCAAGAATCACAGGAACCATTATAATATAAACTATGCACCTGAAGTAGTTCCTGCAATGCATCTTCAGGGGCCATTCTTAGGCCTCCTTTCCCTAGTCCAAGCCTCTGAGACAAAACTGCACATCAAAAATAATAATATGGTATGCAAAACACTCAAAACTAGTACTGAAATACTTTAGATATATACATCACTTTGCAGTGCAATAAACTCTTTGACAAGACAAACCTTTTAGATCAACATTCGTTCCTGCCAAAGCTGAGATTATATAGTATCTATGTTTTTTGTCCTGCAATTTTACTGCAGTTTTATGTCCAAAGTATCATCCAGAATGTAAGAGATATCTACTTAATGTTTTTATGGGCAATCACTTTACCTTTAACAGCAAATTCTTACTAAGACCAACTCCCAAGTGCCCCACGTATTTTGCCTAATAAGAGGAAATGAGTATTTCTTTTGAATATCAAAATATATACTCCAAAAACAGTTCCTTCTACCTGAGCTTCAACAGTCAGCACAGGAGGATGGGAATAGGAGGCAAAGTCAACATGCATTTCCTGGACATAAAGCCATTAAAAATCATAGCTTGCCTAGAAAACAAACATAAAGTCAACGTGCATTTCCTGTTGTACGGGAGCTTGTCTCTCATGTATTGAGATTTGAATGACTAATCTTTATGTGGTTGACAACAGCAATAAGAATTTATGTACGTTGTATGGAAGTCAACCAGAAAAGCAGTGTCAAGATAATCATTCATAACTTTCAATAAAATAGTAATACATAATATATTTTGGTCGGTCAGCTCATGGTTTTAACTAAATATACCACGAACTTAATTAATAACCACACCATTTATCCAGTCACGCAACTAAGAAATTCTCTATGTGACTAACTTCCTTAAATTGCCGGTGAACACATTATAGATCGAGTGAAAGGACTTCAAGATGAACCTTAAAATGAGACTCAACCTAGTCAAAGGAAGCATCAGCAACAAGCTGATTATTAATATAAATTTGGTAGTGTCAATAGCTAGTTTTGGTGGAAAGCCCTGTTGAAGAACCGACTTTCTCTTACAATAGTAATGAATAGGGATTGTTTTATTATAATATCCATTCTATTGATAAGCCCATGACAATCAAGGATCAATAAAGAAAGCTTTGGCCTCCCCTTCTATTTTACTCAGGCTTATGTCATGATTGAGACTGGTTATTATTGATTTCATAAAGGTATTCCTGTGATTGTGGAATAGGTTAATTTATTATTGACAACTTCTCAACTTGAAAAAGGAGGGTAGCTGCTGTTGATATTCCCAATTGGGAATGGAAATTTACTTGAAATAATAATAATAAATTCGTGTTGAATTGTCGAGATTCAATAGATTCAATCGAGTTTAGGAAACATTAAAGCAATTAAGAAAAATGTAACATAAACACTAGAACTGTTCCCTTTTTGAAGTAAGCGGGCAACGCAGCTAGATTACAAAAGGATTATGGGAGATTGTTGTCTTTCTGCGCTTAAGTAGTTGTTGTCTTTCTGCGCTTAAGTAGACACGAGAGAAGCACCTCATGTCATTGCAATCCCATTATGATGATGCGACAAGTGAAAAAAGGTCCATATTCTCCTACTCCTAAAGATGACATCAATTGTTGAATGCACCACTAAAGAAGAGGCCAAAGTATAGTAATAATCTGGAGGCATTGAGATTTTCCAAGGAGAGAAATTGTGACCAAATAGTAGGGAATTTCTACAACAATTAACATCACACATAAATGTGTGGAGCAAGGTGTCTAAAGGATGAAGTAGTCAAATATGATGAGCATAAACTTGGACTACTCATAGTATTCCCTTTGTCCACCTTACAATAAATTTACCAACACTAAGGTAAATGTACCTACAAATGATTACTTTGATAAAAGATGCAATAGCAACCATAAGGTTTACATTAAGTAGGATAGCAAAATCTCCACAACTAATTAATAATATCGATATCTCAAATTCCAAGCCAATATGTACATGCTAACATTTTGCAGCAATAATGCTTCTTATAAGCAAACCACATGTGTGATCTGATGATGGACTAGCTGTTGTATGCTTTAGACTACTACAGTTGTTATTTATATTTTCAAGTCTAATAGTTGTTATAGTACAGGATTCTATTTCTTAATTTCCGATGTTTAGCAACATTTGGTATGAAAAGGTCACAGCTTTGCTTTGATGTCATGTTTGCATAGTTCATCTTGATGTTGCTTTACTACTAGAATGCTTCTTGTTGTAATAGACAGTTTTATGAAAGGTTATAGGCTCTTTCAAACCATTTCGGAATGTTGCCAAAAAGGAGTAACCTTTGACGCAAAAATACTGTCAGTTGTGTTGTAAAAGGATAAACAGTATTCAACTTTGTCAAGAAATATTACAGAGAATGTCAGAAAACTTTAATAATTATTACAAAATTTTAAGCCTAAGACAATCTACTTAACAACAAAACTGAATTCAACTTAAGCCTATATATAAAGAGCTAGCATCTAAATGCTTTTTCAGCAAAATCGGATTACTGAAAAGAAATTTCCATCAAATCTGATAACAAACTAACTAATAATACCTACTTAAAAACTAAAGCAGCTATCAAACATGCTCATTAAATCTATAACAAAGTTTTAAGTTTTGGCCGACACCGTCAGTTTTGGCATTTCATTTCTGTTTCGATCAAGACGGATCCAAAACTCACCCATTTTTTCGATTTCAGCCAAAACTTAAACCCTTCTCACATTTGAGAGTAAATTTTCTTGAATCCTTGATTTTTGAATCAAAACTCAACATTCATAGCAAAAGTATCTATGCCAAAACTGCCGAAATGAAAACAACGGAAACTGGTGCTTCCAACTTGTAACCTAAACCGTGTTTTAAAACCTTGATTTATAAGTGTATTATAATGGATAATACATAACTTACAACATAGTAAGTAGAAAATTGAAAACAAGTACGTTAAACCAGAAAGAGCAATTTGAATAGTCCAATTAGACAAACACTTTATGGCTAGAATGTCCTTGTCATGTATTACAGCATGCATTGGTGAATGGCGAGGAAGAAGTAAACGAATTAAGGAAATGGATGATAGTCGTAGTTCGATAGAATTAAAGCAGAAAACAGAAATAAACCCAGTGCGAAATGCATATTCGACGACCAAAGTTTGTGGCCTTTTCGATCTCATCAGAAAATGAAATGGGAAGTAATGATCGAATTTTTGGACCGAGATAAAAAACCTGTAGGCGAGCAAGCAGCTCGTCCTTTGTGTAACCCATCTTTGAAGGAAGAGTATCCTCGCTAGATTAGGGTTTGAAGATGTACAAGGCTATCTTTTAAGCCTTAGGGGCCGGCCGGTCTAAATTATTATTTTTTCAGGATAATTACTTACTTTTCACGTTATTTTACTTTATTTATATATTATTTATTCATTTTTAGTTAATTACGTTATGCACACTCAAAATATTATAAAATCTTACACACACATACTTTCACTTATTTTTATTATAATATATAATTATAATTTTCCAATAATCTAACTATAGTTAGATTATAAAAAATCTGAACCGTTCATTTATTTTAAAGTTATTTAAATATATTTTGAATGAAAATCTTAAAACTTTGATGTTTAGATTGTGGTAAGGGACGGAAACATCCGTGATGTGAATTGATTTTAAGAATTAGGACAGATCAGCGCTTTAATGTGATATCGAGGAAGAAAAAAAAATATGTACTATTAAAAATAAAAATATAATTTTAATAATTTACTAACGAAATATTTTTTTTTAAATAGATTTTAACTAAATTTTAATTTACGTGTGTGTATATAAAATTTTATAATATTTTGAGTATGCATAACGTAATTAATTAAGAATAGATGGGTAATGCATAAATAAAATAAAATGGTGTGACATACAGGTAATTATTCTTATTTTTTAATAGAACGGTCTGAATTAACTAAATTAATGAAGATGTAATTGCGTTAATTTGCGTATCACATCTTATTTATCAGAAATAATAAATTTTATATTATTTTTAAATAAAATCTTATTGTACTATAAACACTAAAAATTCTAAAATTTAAAATATTAAATACTATATATTAAATTATTTTAATACTAAAATCTAAAATTTAAGATCTATTTGACTTGAGGATCAAAATAAAGATCAAAATAGTATTAATTTAAATAATAATAATAATAAATAAATTCTTTAAATTAGAATTTTAATATAAAAAATATTATTTTATTTGATATACTCAATAATTTATAATAAAAATATTAAATTTAATTCACATATTAGACTAAAATACTAGAATCAAGTATTTTAGTATAAAGTGTGAAATAAAGTTTATATTTTTATTAAAAATTATTAAATATGTAAAATAAAATAATATTTTTATATCAAAATTTATATAAAATAATTTAAAAAATTTATTTATTATTATTATTATTATTATTTTTTAAAGTAATAATATTTTGATCTTGATTTTGATTATTGCACCAAATAGAGCCTAAATTCTAAAACTATAAACTTTAAGCTCTAATTTTAACTTTCGTAAATTAGTATATATATAATATAATATATTTAAAATAGTGATGTATTTTCATAAATTTTTCCACAATGTGTATAATTTATAAGCTCATAATAAAATTTTTTATCTCACTGAGAGTATTTAATTTAATATTATCTTGATATTATATTTTATTATTTAGAGAAAATAGTGATTTTATTTAATAACATCTATAAATTACTTTTTATAAACTTATAAAATTATTAATTAAAAAATAACATATATGCCATAATATTTAAATTATTTGATATAACTTTAAAATAATAATGAATTAAGTGCACTAAAAATAACAATTTTTATTATAAGCTTATGAACTATACATAATATAAAGAAATTTATGAGAATATATCACTATTTTATATTATTTTTAAAATATATTCAAAAATATTTAATTTTATCATATTTATATTTATTATATACATTTATATTTATTATATACAATTATCCTATTTGTTATAC
Source organism: Apostasia ramifera (assembly GCA_019297695.1). Lineage (NCBI taxonomy): Eukaryota > Viridiplantae > Streptophyta > Magnoliopsida > Asparagales > Orchidaceae > Apostasia > Apostasia ramifera. The sequence goes on along the minus strand of JAEMOT010002861.1, from coordinate 174,041 downwards.
AGATCTTTTCATAAAAAAAATGATAATAATATAGTATAAATCTTTTTAAGAAAATATTTATAATATAATATACAAAAGTGTCGTTTGATTTAGTATTAATTTAGTGCTATATCATGCAATCTATATCTCGTTAATAAATAATAATTCTATAATTTTTAAAAAATTATTTATATAATATAACATAACAGTGAAATAATATTGAATCAAATATCTCTTAAAATTTATATTACATGTATGTAATTATCCTTAAAATAAAAATATGATTACATTTAATCATGTCCATAAAATATAAAATATTCATATTATTTCCCGCATAAAAATCATTTTATGTGGGTGGAATGCTGAATGAATGCTGCCGAAAGCTGAGAATGATAAGTCGTCGTGAAATCAAGGGGAAGAGAGGGGAAATGTGCAACTGGGAGATCGAACGATTAGGGCAAGAGCTAGGGCATACAGACAGAGGATAGGTCGCTAAATGCCGGTTGAAGAGATTTATCTTTAGTAAAAGGAAAAGGTAAATAAGCCATTTGCTATTTACGTTAACGTCCGTTATGCCCCAATGACGTAACTGCACATTTAATCAAACTAGAGGACAACTTTGCTTCTTTCAAATAGTCGAGGGACCTATTTGCTCTACGAGTAAACTAGAGAGACCCAGATGCTATTTACTTTTATTTTAAATATGATTATATCTCGCTAAAAAAAGAAACAAATACAACTCAAACTACATTACATCATCATAATTACGATAGCTTTATCAATACAAAAAGTCCACTCTAAATTTGATCTTTTTAAATTAAAGTTACATATGATTATTTACGTCTGAGAATTATTTACAAATAAATATTCATATGACATTCAGTTATTAAGTAGGGATAATTACGTATATGTCATACAATTTAGTTTTATTTATGTCTTACCTATTCATTCTTAATTAATTATACTATGCATACTCAAAACATTACAAAATCTTACATACACACATTTGAGTTAAAATTTAATCAAAATCTATTTTAAAAAAAAAATTTTATTAGTAAATCATTAAAATTATATTTTTACTCTCAATAGTATATATTTTTCTCTTCCTCAATACCACACTAAAGCGCTGATTTGTCCTAAAATCAATTCACGTCGCGGATGTCTTCTTCCTTGGTTGCCACCTAAACATTAAGGTTTTAGGATTTTCACTCAAAATATATTTAAATATCCTTAAAATAATATGATAAGCGACTCAAATTTTTTGTAATTTAATTATAGTTAGGTCATTGAAAAATTATGACTACTCATTATAATAAAAATAAGTTAAAATGTGTGTATGTAAGATTTTATAATATTTTGAGTGTGCATAGCGTAATTAACTAAGAATTGATAGGTAAGACATAAATAAAACTAAATTGTGTAGTATGTAGTTAATTATCTCTATTAATTATTATCGTAGATAGATATATAGCTTGTAGATATATAATATGATTTTGTTCCTCTTTAAAGATAAAAAATATTTTTTTAATCGATATCTATTTTTTAATTAATACTACCAAAAAAAAGTCCACCTAGTATAGTATGGCTCGGTTATTGTTGCAGTTGTACTATAAAAAAATATATTTTTTAAATATTTATTTCGCACCAAATATAGATTTTAATATATGTATATATAATAAGAATATATACATTGAATTAATAATTTTTTTACTAAGCATAAAACATATCATATATTTATAATAAATAAAAATGGTATAAAAAGATTGAGAAGAACGTGATGGTTTCTTATTAATGAGGATAGATTGAAAGATAAGAGAGGAGGAGGATTGAATGCCTTATCATCATTTTATAATCATATAATAATGAATTATATTAGGATAGATGCTCTATTTAAACAGATAGTATTTTAAAAGAATAAATACTCTGTCATATTAATATCAAAAAGTATAAGTTTAATTTCTATGTTAAAATTTAATATATTTTATATCTTATAAACGTTCTAATAAATAATTTTATTTCATACAATATATATTTTTACATCCCAAAAAAATGATGATTATCTTAGAAAAATTCATGATTAAAATTCAACTGTGTAATAGAAAATATTAGTCCAGCTATTTTTACTGCACCTATTTTTTTCATTAAAAAAAATAAAAATTTAATTAATATATATCATCTCACTTAAATTTTAATATTAAAATTTATTTTTATCACAGATAAAATAGTATTTTTGTTATTGATATTTTTATGAAATAATATTACTCTAAAATCTCAAAAATATAAATTGGCCTTTTTAAAAATTATAAAATTATTTAATATTATTCTCTAATACCAACGATTTTTTCTGATATTTACACACGAATTTATCATAAAAACTCATGGATGACCCCTCTCCAGACTTGTCCTCTCATTCCAGCAACCGCAGAAATCTTGAGGCGGAGGGCAGCCATAGCCCCAAGCCGCCGGCGCGTAATATGTACCATGAGACGGCGCCGGCGGCGCCGGTGGGGCATAAAACCCACCGATGCCAGACGCAGCCGTCATAGAGGAAAATCCCCCGTCCGGCGAACACGCGGCCCAATCCACAGGAGAATGAAACGCGGCCGTCGCCGGCTGGTTCGTCGGAAAGTATGATATACCCGGACCCGGCGGAGGTTGTATGTGATGAAAACAATAACTAGCCGTCGGGACGGAAGCATCCGGCAGCGTTGGCGGATAATATTGACCGGCCGATGGAATCGCCGATTCCGGCGGCTGAGAAAGCAGGTTCTCCGTCTCCGGCGAAATCAATCTGTAGAAGAAGCTAATGATCCCATTGGGCTTACCTTCAGGGGACTGAACCTGGTAGCTCACATGCCTGAGAGCATCGGAGGACTTCCCCTCCATTACATCTGTGATCGGGACATGCGCTCTGCCGATAAGCTTGTCCCCGAGGAGGAGGAGGTTCCCCTGAGCCATGATGTCAAACTGGAGGAACAGATCCTGGAACCCACCGTCATCGAAATCGAACCGAATCGCGTGATTCCATTCGGGATTCTCTCCTCCGTCGAGATCCGCCGGTGTTTTCTGTTGCTGCAGCTTGAGATGGCGCCGGCCATCGCGGCCGTCGCCGACGGAAACGACGGCGTAGACGGAGGGTTTCTGGAAGAAATTGAAGAATTTCACGCCTTGGCATGAGATCGTCTTCAGGATTATCGATCTGCGATCCATCGACCGAGTTCTGCAGAATCGAGAACGAGTTAGGGATTAGGATCTCCGCCGAAGCCGCAGGTCGTCGGCAGTTTATCGTCATGGATCATGGATGGAAATGGATGGGCTTGGGAACCTTCTGGCCAGGTGAGTTGGTTTGATGTTCGGCGGAACTTTTAAAGTAATCGTGCCCCCAAATGAGCTGCTGACACGACGATCTCTAAGGCGTTCCTTCGCCTGTAAGCCAATTTTTTTCTTCTAAATAACCACCGTAACCATATCTATTAGATTTTAGCGATTTGACATATCGGCAATATATATTCCTTCATTTATTATTATTATTATAAAAAATAGTGGCGATTGCGATGGCGGCTGGAGAAATTATTTCATCTGAATTGAGTACTATCCGGATGCCAATCAGAGATCACCACATATGCAATACAGGTAGGTCTGGGTACGCGTGACTGCCTCTGATTTGCATCCGGATGATGCTCCATTCAGATGCAATAATTTCTCTGGTGGCTGACAGTATCCGGCGGCAGGCAGCGAAGATAGCATGGTTGTCAGTCAGGGGCCAGTGCCCATAGGTGATAGGATGGGACAGGTCAGCAAGGACCAAATAGGGGTAATTTCATTTGGGTCTCTGAGGTTTACTCGACTTGCCACGTAAGTCCATAATTTTGAAAATATGTCAGATAGGTCCCCAAAATTTACTATATAGGTAATTGTGGTCCTTAATATTTATAAAAAACTTCCAATAAGATTCAATTAGACATCTTTCATTAAACATTCCGTTAAATCAAAATTTTAATTAAGAAATCATAATTTTTTTAATGTGAAATTACAATTGTAACTAGTCGGTTCTCGCACGCACAGACATCCTGCGCGGGTGTCCGCTCGCAATTAGCC
>JAEMOT010002861.1:149134-169944 GCA_019297695.1 Apostasia ramifera | reverse complement strand
GCCGCCTGGGCGTGGACGCCGGCCCGGCGGGCAGCCAGAGATCGGAAATATGGAAGGGTAAAATGGGTATTTTTGTAATTTTAACAGCGTTTAACGGATACCATCACAGAAAGACCATAATAACATACAGTAAATTTTGGGGACTTGTCTGGCATGTTTTCAAAATTGTGGATCTGTGTGGCAAGTCGAGTAAACCTCAGGAGCCTAAATGGAATTATCCCATGAAAATATGTTTAGTTATATTTATGTAATATTTGAGATTAAAAAAAACATTAATGTAAATAAAAGTTTAGGGGTTAATAACGGGCGGTTAACATTTTTCAAAATTATTACGCGAAGGTTCCTGAATTTTAATAAAATATCATATAGATGTTTTTATATTTTTATTATTAAAAATTTGTAAGATTCCATTATACCCCTCAACCTCCCAATTCGCGTGCGTGCGGGAAGCCGCGTGCCTTGGCACGCGCGCGAGGCCGCGTGGTTGCCGACCGGCCGGCAGCCCTCACACGTGCCGGGCGAGGTTATGGGGACGGTCGCGGCCGGCATCCCTTGCGCAAGTTGAGCAGGACAGTGTGGATGGCCGTGGCCGGTAGGCCTCGAGCCCGCAGGAACTGCCACAGCCGGCAGCTCTTGCTTGGGTAGAAAGCCACGCGACCTCGCGCGAGGTCGGGCGGCTTGAGGTCAGCAGCCACAAGGCCTCGCGCGTGCACGCGAATCGAGAGGAGAGAGGAGGAGAAATAGGGGGAAAGTATAATAGTAATTTTAAAAAATTTCAATAATAAAAAATAAAAAAGACCCATTTGGTAATTTATTAAAATTCAGGGACCCCGATGTTATAAGTTTGAAAACGTAAACTTGCTCGTTATGAAACCCTTAACTCAAGAACTTGGATGTTATTTACCCTAAATAATATGCAAATGTAATCTTATAAAACAATATGCATGCAATTTTTCTTTGATTTTAATATAGAAATAATCTACAAAATATCATTTTCTTGTATGTGATTTTAACAACTATTAGGCACCGAAGACACATTTCAAAAATGAATAATATTAAAGTCAAATTATCAAAAGTATTCAATACGTATGGCTAAAAGTCAACACCATGTGCCCAACGAATGACTAAGTTTGCAACTTTGAGAGTAATAACACAATAAGCGTACAACCACTTCTGGGAAAGACATCTGAAATAGTAACAACAACAGATATTAATGGTAAAGTGCCTTTGATATTCAGATAAAGGTTCGCATCTTTAGACCAACAAAACATCAAGATATCAGTAAATTAGACATATTGTGACTTTGATACATACTCAAAAAAGTCAATAAAATCTTACAATAGTAATGTACCTCGCAATGATCAAGAACATTAATCAGTGTATTATGTACATTATGCTAAGAGACATTCATACTCTGTAATGCTGGAGACTAATGACGTTAGTCCATTGCAGAAGCTATGTGGTCACTAACAAGGCAAACTTAGAGTTATATGTATATGTGCTAGTGAATATATATGCTAAATGAGCAGGAGTTACTTTAAATTTTTGATAGGATTTAGATGCAAGCTATTATACGTGTGGTTGATTCATGTAATCCGGCTACTCTACCAAATATATATATTTTTTGTTATAATGTCTTATATTCTCTTGCTGTTCTATATATTTGTAGTTTTTGTTGCAATGTCTTATTTTTTGTAATATAATGACTGCAGAAGATATGCCATCGATATTGCTTAGTTAAATTATCAGTCTATTCGTTATCCTGGTAAGTTATACTGCTATTGTTAAAGTAAAAGATATAGTTATTTCATGTGGTGCAATCTTTTGAAAGATGAGTATATTTTAAGGACAAGTGAATTCAAAGTTGATATAACTATTATCGAGACAAAATTTATATCACGAAGGTTCACATTTTTAAAAGTCCTTCATCCAAGTTCTTGCGATTCTATTATGGTTCTAAATCAGTTGTTCTCTTTATTTTATTGTTAAATAGTTGTGAAAAGTCTATTATACCCTCCCTAGCTTTTACTATTAGATCGTCACTTTGGGCTCCATCATATGTTGGAACAAAATATCTCTTTAAGCTCTATCTGGTCTTCATTTCTACTTCATCAAAACTTGCATCCTCACTGAATCGCCCTCAATCTTTCCTGCATTTGTGGACCCTTTTCAATTGAGGAATTACTTAGCCACTTCACAACATTTTTTAATCTATAAGTAAATGAATTAAGCAGGATTACTCCTAATTTAAATCTAAAAATAACTCTAAATTCACATAAAAGACGTCTATATATATATATATATAATCTTTTAAATAACTTACCACTCGGGCAAAAGATTGATAGGATATTACTAAGAGGGCATTTGATTTAATGTTATATTAATATTATGTTATGTTATCTAGAGAAATTAATTGTTTGGTTTAATAACATTTATAAATAATTTTATATTAGATTATAATATTATTAATCAAAAAATGTAATCTAGATGTCATGACATCTAAATTACATAATGTAACATCAAGATAACATTGAACTAAACGCCCCCTAAGAACAAACTTTAATACTAAACTCGTGTTTATCGACCATCATGAACAAATTTTTAAGAAAAAAAATATGTTAATTAATATATATTAAGTATTATGTATGTAGTTATCTCAAAAATAAAATGTATCACACTGGCAAATTCAGTGTTCTACATTGGTAAATACATCGGCAAATCAAAATTAAACTAGGTAGCAATCTCCATCAGAAACTGACGTTGATAGCATTTTTTATGCCTTGGAACATTTTTTTGTGAGGCATTAAATAAATATAAAAATTACAACTCTTATGTGCATGTAATTTCAAGTGTATAAAAGTGTATCATGACCATACTCTTAAGTTATTGCTAAAAGGTATTAATTTTGCTCGAAGACCGCACAAAAATTGAATGAGATTTTGAATCAAATTAAGTTCTATTCAATCCAAACGAGCCGATTAATATAGCATTTTTATAACTCATAATTTTTATTAATTTAGTTTTGAGTAAAAATCTTAAGCCAATATAGAATTGAATCGAGACGCTTGAAATTAGATCGATTAATAAAATAAAATATTATTTATATATGTAATTAAATTTAATATATTAATTTTTTGAAATAGTTTAATGGAAGACTTCATTGAAATTTTCTTCATAAATTTTGTTCAAAATTATGTTTATTGTAAATTAAATTTTTTTGTTCTTATTTTTAAATATTAAATTAAGATAAATGATCATAATTAAAATTAATTAAATGAACAAATACATTTATACATAAAATTTGATTAAAAGATTAAAAATTAATTAAAAATCGGATCAACTTGAATCGATAATAAATAAACTAAATCTATTTTGGATCGAGATCAAATCAAACTCCTTGTTTATTTTTTGGATCGAATCAAAAACTTTTAATTCAATATCGAGGCGAGCTTGGATCTACATGAGATTGGATTGTTAGCAGCACTAATTATTGCATCATTTCCTGCTGATTATGAAGTAAGAAAGCAAAGATATGAAGTTATCGGAATTGATATCAGTTGCAGAAACAAAACATAAGAACTGCATTAAATGAAGCCAACGCAGTTGAAAATATCAGCCCAGGATACCAAAATGACAAAACCATTATTATCAGATGAAGAGAATACTTGCACGTTTAGCAAATCATAAACAGCGAAGGAGGTCTAACAAATCACATCGTCACTATGATAAAAAGAATGCGACATCTGTACATTCATGACACAATTCGAAGTAAATCTCAAGCAGCAGTGATACTACGAGAGCAAACATATCGTATCTCGTGTTTCTCTATCATCATCGCAGCCATCATCTTCGACAATCGTGGGTTCGCCCAAAACTGCATTTCGCAGTGGAATGAACTTTGCCCTATCAAAAATGGTTCCTTTAAAGCCTGTTGTTCTTGAAGACACCATAGGCATTACAAGAACTGAAGATGCATTAATGGATTCCTCGCTTAGACCTGCTGATAGAGTGCAAGTAGCCTGCAAGGGGGGATCACCTGTTTTAACTAAGAGAAAATCTTGGTAACAGAAACATGCTTTTGTTTTAAATAAAAAAAAACCAAGCACCTTAGCTTTTGCCAAAACAGCTTTAGCCTTTGCTAGCATTGCTCTTGAAACTGATTTCTCATCAATTGTTTCATTCTCTTCTGTCGTTATCTGGGACGGCCTGCAGCGAAGAATATTACTGTTGGTGTCACCATGGAGATCAATTACTTTAGTTTAAACGACACAACAAATTTTCAAATTAAAAGGCAAATCCTGGCATTTTGATTTGAGCATGACGAAAAATTGGTAGGATGCAATGACCTGTTTACATCAGAAAGAAGGCTTTGAGCTGATGAAGTAGTCAAAGAAGAACAAGTGTTCGTGTCTCCACCTGGAAGATGTATGAAGGTATACAAGTAGCTCAACAAGTGCCATGGGCAAGACCAGATACCGAGAAATATCCATAACGGTACATACCTTTGGAGTCATCAGGTGCCAATAGGGAAATGCCAATGAACACAAATGTCATGCCGAGGACGAACATTGTTATGCGTACTGTGTCGAATACCTGGCATACAAACCTTTTATCAAACTTACAGACTAGCGTTACGAAGAATCGGTGCTTTGACAATGTCTTCCATTAGCACAAAGCCATGTTCATGCATCCATTTTGCTCATACTAAAGATTTCGATGAAATTAGTTGTACGCCTATGATGAAAACTAGGAACCGATCGGTAATCCAATTGCTAAATGAAAAAAGTGCATGTGATTGATGAGAGGGATCTAAGAACTCTCACCTGATATTCTTGAAAATAAATGAATCCTGTGCAGATGGAGAAGAAAGTCCATGCAATCTGAAACATGGGGACAATGACGATTGCATCAAAGAGTGACAATCCTTCATTCAATCTTGCCATCTGAGATAGAAGGGGCATCAAATTAGATGGCTGGCAGGGGAAAAATTTACAAAAATGGTTTACCGCATTTGATATAGCATTTTATACGAAAAAGGATTTTACCCAAAATCCAGCAGTGCTGAAGAACAGTAAAAGCAAAGAGTATGTAAACCAGCTATGCAAATGATAATGGCTGCCCATGGTTAGCCTAAGCATGTTGGACCTATGAAGAGATGAAAAACCAGTAAAAGACAGCACACTATAAAACGAAAAGTTGGATTCTTGGGGGATTTTAAACATTTTAGAAATTCTTCCACACTCACAAAGACTTTGCAAATAATACCGAGCAGGATCCAATAGCACCAGACACAATTGCATAGGAAAATGGCAAGAGCATTCGCCAATAAGGACTAATATCATGCCGAGGAGCTGAAAGAGAAGCTTCTCCTGTTCTGATAATTATAAGAATGATTTTGGATTGTCTACTAATAATACACGAAGGTGCTAACCAACTTATTCAGAAATTACAATCTATCATCAAGTTGAAGCTTCAATAAAAAGAAAACTATCTACCTGTAGATGTAGTGATTGACAACAACTACCACCATCAATGTCAGGCAGTAAAGAACAAACACAAGATTGCTGTACTTCTCTGCAAGCTGCTCTGGTGTATAAACTGATGAGAAAAGCTATTAGATAATCTACTCTTCAGTTTCCCAAACCTAACATAATCTACGATAACTAGGGTGTCAATTCGAATTTGCTAGATGGGTTTCATTCCAACCAAACATGTGTCAATTTCACCAACTCAAGCCTGACCTAATGAGGTTCGTCAATCTAAATACAAATTAAGGGGCAAGATTGATATGGAAAGCAAATCATTTCTAATACAATAATTAATGCTGTAAATGAACATGACTTTTACTTTTTTATTATATCTTTTCCAAAGTCTAACAATAATGACATAATGGAAGTAATAATAAACAGTGAAACATAGGGTTGACAAGCTCCAACATGACTGCTGTGAAGAATTATCACGTACCATTTTATATGCTCCTTGGGTCATGTTTACTAGTTCAGGTTGACCCAAATACGACAGAAAAAATTGTTGGATCATGATTTCTTAAACCAGAATGCAACCTAAGTGTTAAATGGAGTATATTTACATTGGGTTTCAAGCCTGATCAAATCATGACATTTTATCAGTATAAGGGCATACTTTTATGTATTACACATAACCAACTCAAGCCAAAGTACCTTTTTTCCACGATCCCAGGACACTGATTATAGCCGTGCATACATTCATATCTCAGAATAAGTGAAAACATGATACCTGGTGACTGATGATTGCCAAAAGAAACTAAGAAGATGTTCCCGAAAACAATAAAACCTGTGGCTACCAAAACCCTGCAATTATATTGTTGTAATGTCGAAATTTTTTCAGTAACATCTTTGCTTATACACAGTTCTAGCAGGTAAGTTCAGAAACTCCAGAGAAATACCTTATAGTAACCGTCTTGCTCAACACAAAGTATGCAAATGCAATATTAGATATGAATTGTATTGAGCCCAAAGCTGCAAGAAGGGACTGCAGAAGAAAGAAAAAGAAATACAGGTAATTGCCAATCTAGCACAAACAAAGAGAACCTATGCTTCGCTAATAATATTGCATTAAACTAAAGAAAAAGCAACAACACAACAACATCAACAAAGCCATAATCCCAACCAGTTTGAGTCAGCTATTTCATTAAGGAAATAACAATAAATGTAAAACGGAAGTTATGTAGATAACATCACAAAAAAATAATTCAAACCATGAGTTTTATAATATATCCAACATTTAAGAGCATGAAGAAATATCAGGATAAGCTGAATGATGCAAAAAACCAACATTTCAGTAACCAGTGCTCATCTGTCGTCGACATGTATAGCTGAGAAATAAAATCAGTAAAATAGCAAGTCCATCCTTGCCTTTGAAAAGCATGTATAATGCAGACAAGGTGAGAGTGTAACCTGAGCAGCATATGCAAATGAAACGAAGTTAAGGCAATTCCCCAGAGCAAAGAGAAGAATACCTAACATCACAGATTTAATATTTATGTGGTCGAAATATTTTTCTCCACAACAGAATTTCATGTATCTATGTTAGAGTAAAACTGAAGGTGAAACTTTACCGACTCTCCACGTATGAAAACAAATGATTGGCTTCAAAATAAACTTTCCATTGGCTCCATCATTGCTACTTGTTGTAAATCGCTCTCGCTGCAAGAAGTCAAATTTATGTGATCTATAATGAAGAAGTTGCAACTTAAAAACTACAGAATTAGTTATGCAACATAGGTAATATTCATAAATATTTGTACACATTAAAAATTTGCAGAAGGTATGCACATTTAAAAACATCAAAATTGAGAATAAAGAAATCTGTAAAAGCTAAACACCCATATCTTCCTGCAGATCACAAAATAACTCCATAATCCAACCAAACAACCTTGCCAACACATGACTGCTTAATCCTGAAAACACGTACAAGCACATATTAATGTTCAAACACATATACACACATTGGAAAAAAAGATGTATCATCTGTCTGACAAAAACGATCAAGAAGATGGCTATACTTTCCATAGCAATTGGTAAGGGTGAGAGCTGCTGTCATTCCTCCTTATTTTGAGTATCTGTAGGCTTTTTTGCAAAAATTAAATAATTGTGCAGTACCAAGTATTAGAAGATGTAAAATTTCAACTATTTTAACATCCTTTTTTCAACTTTGGTTCATCTTTTCATTAATATGTACTTCGCAGTTTAATTCTTTTCTGCTGTTCCATTTATATGATTCACCCGATAGGGCATATCAGAATAGAATCCCAAAAGTAAACCTTTGATTAGTGTATTAGCATGCAAAGGCTGAATTATTCCATAAGACTATGCTTTTAAAAGATAGCAACACAGCATGCTGCATAACAATTTGAGCATTGAACAGTATAAACATATTTTTTGGGAGAGGGAAAGTCTTCTACTGTTTGTTTGCTTTACATATGTCACCTGAATTCTTAAGCATGAAACATACAATGACAAAGCAAAGAAGGAAGTACATAAGTCCAGCAGAAAAGGAACACATACCTGATCATGCCCCAATTTAAGAAGGTTAGTACCAAAATTTATAGTAATACTGCCAACGATATTGATAACTGCTCCAATAAGCCACTGGCCCATGGATCCCCAGACACTACAGAACTCTAATATAGATAAAGGCCCTTGCTTATTGAATGTTGCATGACATCATCTTAAACATAATCTTCCCAAGCAATTGCAACTCTTCCTCGTTCACCAGCGATGCTTTTTTCAGCAATATGCTCCAAGCAGTAGATAACAATAAAATTCTTGTATAGCTGCAAAATCCCAAAGCCTGTGGGGTTAATAAATTTTGATATATAAAGCATGCATATGAAATAATCGTGAAATGAGATGGAAAATAATAAGAATTGACATAAATCGAAATACTGATCATAGAAAAATAAGAGTACAATGATAGTGAGGAAACTAAAATTAAATTGTTATTCTGGAAGACGAAAAATGCAAGAAAGAATCTTTACCATTAAGAAAAAGTACATTTATATGCCCAGTAGTCTTTCTTACCTAAATCAGGAGTGGTATAGGCACAAATTTATTCATGTCACATCTAAATTGGACATATATGACAATATAGAAGGTAGAATGAATTTCACATAAAGTTCATTGGCTACATTTCCAATTTAATTTAGAGAAATTGTCTCTACATTCCTCCAGATGCGCTACTTAACAGAGTCGTGCCAGTAATTATATCTTATGCTGTTTGGTGATACATGCGCTGTAGCAAAATCAACATTTTTCTCATTTTTAATTATCTTGTGTGCCTTGTAACATTTAGTCCGTGGAGCTAATGAAATCTGTTTGCCCGTTGTAGCAAGAAAACTTTTTTAATGTACAATATGTAATACTTTTTGCATGGTTTGAATAAATCCACCTAAAGACCACGTGCTAAATAAACTCAAAATTTTATACCATCCTGAACTCATAGATTCCAAGCTAGTTATAATCTGTTTAACTTAATGCTATTACATTCAACATTTGATATGAGGATACCATTCGGCAGAGTATATTTGCCAATGAGGATGCCATCCAGCAAACTATCAGACATTTGAGTCATGTTTTGTCCACCCACATCAACTTAAAAAATTTGCTTTACACACCGTTTTATTGACCAACTCAGGGATGGCCTATTACTCTATCACTTGCTACCTCTGACATCTCAATTTATAACAACCTAGTTTAATGAGTGCAGGAAGTAATCATGTAGGGAAAGAAACTGGACAATTGAGGCTATTGACGAGCTTCTAGGATGGTGATTATGGCATAAATAAGTAGTCCACATCAGTAAATATTTTGCAAGGAAGATCACATGTTAACATTTTGAGACATCTTTTGCAACAAAAATCATGGGGCCAAGTGAGATAAGTCGAGAAAATAATTCGATAGTGTTTAGTTGGCCTATAACACAAGGCAGAGTGTTGTTGCAAAGGGGGTGACCATCTAATAAGACAACAATGGTCCTCAAGAAGAGCTAAGGTGGAAACCTCCCTTCAGACATTCAGAAGGCAAAAAAACCTGCCAAGTGCAAAGCTTAAAAAATGCTAGAATGAAACTTACCATAACAGAACTCTAACCCACTGAAGCCAATGCACTTACTAGCTTACAGTAAAACAAATGTGAGATTACAAGACCTAATTCATTTCCATGAACTCTCTATAGGATTATGATAAGAATTTTTCACCTAGACCTAGATGGATAACAAAAAAAAAGTCTACAATCCTTACAATCGCTCTCCTTCCCTTCCTCCACTTCCTCTTGAGGATGGGAGGATGAGCTGCCACTGCTCCTCAACACAAGAAAGCTTCTGGCTACTAAACTATGCCTAATGTTTAATCCATGCAATGCAGTCTCGTTGATGAAAGTAGATGCTAAAACTTGAGATGCCATTCCTCTTTATAATTTCATGTCGCCCTTCTCCCTATTATCTATATCAAAGAATTAGGGTAACAGTGCTTGTGACTAAGAATGACAAAATTGCCCTTGGCTAGTGTCATTGTACAGAGATGTCCACTAGTACATAACAGACTGTCAAAGAAGTGATTCGTAAGTAATATTCTTCTTAAGGAATGTGACGAACAAGTAGTTCTTTCAGCTTAAGGAACTTCTTCTCGAAGAACTACTTTAAGGAATAGACAACCTTCATTGATTTGATATCTCTTCATGATGCTTCACTAGATTGACTCTGAGTTGGCTTTCCTAGCCTTTTTATTGAAAAACTTCAAGTAGTCAAGCACCCTCTTAGCTCTCACAAGGATGTATAACCCCAACAAGTAACACAGGCCTCCTACGACATGGCCCTCCTATCTTTAAGAAGAATTGAAGAAGGAGAGTCATCTCTTTTCATCTTGTATCTCACATACTTGTAAGCGAAGAATTTCAGTTGTAATCCTTCAGAGAGTCATTGGGAATAAAAAAGAAAGTAATTGTAATCCCACATTGTAGTAAAAGATAGTTGTCCGACGCTTGACATATGTAGGTTTAAGTTTCTAATGTCAAATCTTGTGTTTCATTGTATTTCTTTATTGTTCCCATCTTCTTAGGTCCAGAAGGAGATTTCCACCATTGCTCTTCCAGGCTACATTTATTCCCCATCGAATGCAACACTGCTTGGTTCAACAGCAGCAGAAAATGACTTCACTATCCCTTGAAATTCAAGTAATTGTTTGCTAGAACAAAGTAGCATAAAACCGGTTCACCTAAATAAAATAACAATATCATAAAACCAGTAAGGCCTTCTATTGTTTTGTCAAGAATTTGCAGATTACCACACCCTGATGTGCCCAACACCGTGATTGTTTTATTCCATCTATCTGAGGCTCTTAAATAATCGTACAATCCACTATTTAGAAACTTCAGCATCAGTTACAAAGCTCGAGTCAATGGGACTTCTTCATCTATTAGCCACCAATTGCGCTGTTGCAGTTCACAGTAACATTGGACAAGTTCACATATTCTCCATTTGAACATATACTGCATTAAGGGTATGAGGAAATTGTTCCAAGACAATGTTAACACCTTGCTATCTAACTACCCAAAATCTCTTCACACAGGAAAGAATAACAATCCCAGGACCAGGAGGAGCCTTTCCACACAAAATTGTAAATTGCAAAGGAAAGCAAACTTCTAGAATCCGCAACAACGAAATAATAACAACAACGAATAAGATATCACAACCTCCATTTCGACAGATCAAAAAACTAAAACGAAACTTCCCCAAAAAAGATCCAAATGCCGAAGTCCTCTTGGTTGCAGAATGAGAAGCTTCCCGTGTGATAAATACGGAAAATCAAGCAGATGAAAATAGATCCAAAACAGATATAGCACAAAAATACGCAAAAAAAGGGACTGAAGAGACCTTGGATCTGGATTTCAATAGAAGCATGTACCTCGTACGGATTAATCCATCAGCCGGAGCTGGAATCAAGTTTTTTAACAGCGGATTTGAAGAATGCAGCTCGATCAGTTCCTCCCTGCCGCGAAAGGAAGAGAGGGGAGCGCCTCACAAGTAGCATATGCATGAGAACCCCACATCGCTGCTCCCGCCATGTTACAACGTCAAATCAAGCTAAAAGAAGAGATGAAAATGAGGAGAAAATTGAAATATAACCAAAGAGCAACTGGAATCGTCTCTCTTCCCCACCCGCCGTTGGCCGTCGCTTGCCTGCTGCTCCTTCTTATTTCCTCAGATTCTGCTTTTTGAAAAAACAAAAAAAAAAAAAATTTAGTTAATTACTGAAACATTTCTATAATTAATTCATAATTAATATTTGAACTATAATTTTTAAAAATTTATTAAAAAATATTATAATATTAAAAATTCCTATAAATCATAATTATTATAACAAATTTTTATTAAAAATATTTTATTTTAAATTTTTAAAAATTTCTCTTTTATCTCTTCAACTTCTCTTTCTTTTCCTCTTTTTCTTTTATGCAGACGCACGTACTAACATGAAGGATTGTAGGTTGTCTATATCAGTTATCTCCATTTTTTTTTTTTATTTCTTTTTTTTTTTGTCTTATCTACATCGAAGTGTTAATGGCAAAATAGCATTGACAAAAAACGGCGGTGAAGTGGCGTCAATAAAATAATGACATCGATGAGAAGGTATCAGCGGAGAGGCGACGGCGGCAAGACAACATCGATGAGGTGGCAATCACGACTAATACATAATTTATAATAGCAAAAATATGAAAATTTAAATAAGTGGTAAAAAAAAAAAAAATTCACTAAAAGTTGCAGCAAATTTTTAAAAATAGTTGGTTTGAATAATAATTGTAGTTTAAATACTAAGACATTTAGTAATTAACTTTTTCTTTTTTTGTCTCGCTTGCTTTCCTGATTGTGGGCCCACGATTGTAAACATTTCCAAGGACCAGCATTCGGACCACTGAAAGGACCATTGGCACTATTGATTCTATTGCGAATAGAGAGTTATCAAAAAAAAAGGAGTGGGGCCCTTTGGTTTGTTTGGTCAAATTAATGGTCAATTTAATTTTCAGAAAAAACGGACAATTTTAGAATTGTAGCTTTCCTACCTTCCAGATTTTGGAAATTCCTTCTGTCTTTAATAAAACATCATAAATTTAGGAGGAATTACCTACCTCATAGATAATTAATATATATTCTTCAAACTTTACAACCATTTATAAAGAATATTTATAAGCTTTTTTTATAAATATATATATATATATATATAATGTGAAATAAAAAATTTAATTATATTAAAAATTATATTAGATAAGAAATAAAGTAATTATTTAATATTGATTTATTAGTTTCAACAGTTTTAGTGATTTTAATTGTTTATAATTTTAATATAATATATATCATAATTTTTGAATTTTAACTCAAAATCATAAATTTTAAAAAAAATTTAAAAGTTAAAAGTTTTGTTCTAAAAAATCTTGGGTTTTAAGTTCTGATTAGTTTGAGGCTATTTCAATCATGATTATAATTAAAGTGGCCTCTAATTTAAAAAAAATTTAAATAAAATAAATTCTATTTTTTATTTTTAATATATAAATTTTAATATAAAAAATTAATTTATATTATATTTTATATAATTCTCATTGCATAATTTCTAATTTATTATTATTATTTTTAATAAAAAAATTGAAGATTATTTTAGTTATAATTTTAGACAAAATAGCATCTAATTAAAAAACTTTTGGTTCTGTTTGGTAATAAAAAAAAAGAAGATTTGGTTAAAATTTTTAGTTATTTTTAAAAAATATATATAATGTAAAATAAAGTAAGTTAATTATATTAAAAATTATGTATGATGTGAAATAAAGTTAATTGATTTATTGAAAATTGTGTTGAATGTGAAATAAAGTGATTGTTTAATATTAGAATTTGTGTGAGATGAGATATAAAATAATTTTTTAAATTTTTTTAAAATAAATTTAAGATTTTGATCATAGTTAATTTTAGTCATGATTTTTAGCCAATTGTCAAACAGGGCCAAAGATTAGTGGATTGAAACTTACCGACTCAGACCAAGTTTTTTTTTTTTGATAATGGTTTCGGCTAAACTTAAAACCATGGATAGAATAAAATAATTTATTTTTTTAATCTTTTTTGATATATTTATTTTTTATTTTAGTATTTTTTTTTGATATAATTTATTTTATTTTTTATTTTAGTAATTTAAGCTCTGCTATCTGCGAATTTTCATGGCGCGCGCCGCGCGCCTTTTTCCGTCTTTTTAGCTTGTTAACCTTAACGTATTTCTGCGTCTAGATTGCGAGCTGCCGGCAGAAAAATCGGTGCTTCGGCGCCGACCGTGGGGTCCGACGCAGCTTCTCTCCCGCACGAGCCGCAGAGGATCTTCGATCCGTGGTCCCCGTCCCTGCCGTCACCCTCTGCAACGCGATCGTGTGGCGCGGGGGGCCCATCGACGGGGACATCTTCGATTGTAAAAGCTCTCCCCCCCCGGATCTCGTCTCAGACGGATCTCCCGCAAATCTTCTCCTCACCAAGGTAACGACGCAATGGTGTCCTCATTCTCTCTCATTTCGTTCCGTAAACGAAAGTGTTTCGTTCCGTCCTAGGGTTGAGATATGGCAATGTAAGCAAGTTGCGGTTCTTGGATGCAGACGAAGATGTACGGATCTCCCGTACCACCTCAGACATCTGATTCTGGAAGGAGAGTCAGTGAATCATCTGGGCAAATGATGAGGGTTTATCAAGTCTGGAAGGGCAGCAATGTATGTTTCACGCAGTTTAAATGACATTTTTTGTTCGTGTTTTACCATTGATTAGTTGAATGATGCATATTTCTTGATCTTAGATCTGAAAGCGAAGGACTATTGAAACTGCCCTTTCTTAATTAATCAATCTTCCTACGCGTGAAATTGTTGGACGATCATTCGTTCAGTGGATTACGTTCAGTATTTTTGTTTTATGTACAGTTGCAATGGTTTAGAACTCCCATGAGTAGTGATGCTAACTAAGGCTGAAAGACAATATCGCAAGGTCTCAGCTTTTTAAGTTCTGCATCTCTGCGTCACAAGTCGCTATTCTTTCCTTTTTATCCCTACAACCTCAATGCTCAAAACTACTTTAAATTGATCTTAAAAATAATTTATCTTTAAAGAAGATTCATGAAGTTAAAGATTCAGGAACTAACAGCTCCAAAGATGTAGCAGTTTTATTTAGAACTTGCCAATTATTACTTAGATATCAATCGATATGAAACCACCCTCAATTTTCTGTGACCAAAGGTAGCTTAAAATAAAATAGATTCAAACCTCAATTGGTATGAAATCACACTCAATTTTCTGTGACCAAACGTTGCTCATAATAAAATAGATTCAACTAGAAAGCAACTCAATATATGCATATACACATGCATATGCACATGTATATGCATATATACACAATGTATATGAGAACAGAAATTACAAAATGAAGGTATCTTTTTGCACTATATATTTCTTCGCAATGCATAAATAAATAATCATCTCATAAAATTCACTTCATTTTTTAATATAGGTGTGATTTTATAAGACCAAAATGCATCTGATTGAGTACTAGGACCATTTATTTGGTAGGAAAAAGTTAAAAAGTATATTTAAGTTGTGAAGGATATGTATGATAGAACAATAAGTAGCATTAAAATTTGTAATGAGACCAAAGAATTTTGAATAGTTATAAATTATCTGTGAAGCAATGGATGAGTGCATTAGAAGACAAAGGTTTTTGAGTTAGTGGAAGAAATATGGCGCACAATTTTATAGTGTAGATAAAATATTAATTGCTTATCATCAACAATGACAGAAGAATGAGATATAGTTAGGGTGATAGCTTTAGCCATTTCAGTTCTATTATTCAGAGGAATGGGGATACAGTTGAGGATGCTAAAGTTGGATGGCCCAAATGTACAAGTGACTTTAGAGTATTCTTTAATTAATAATTTTCCAAGAGCTTAAAGGAAAATTTTATAGAAGAGCATAAATTTGTTATAATGGGTCTTGAAGTTGCACTAAAAGATTCATTAGCAACAAATAGAAAACAATGCGTTGAGATGGATATTTGGTGAGGTTAGAAAGGATGAAGAAAAATGAGTATATAGTGGACATATTGAGTATAAAATCATAGAGAATAGCAAACCTAAGTGGAAGGGCATATTAAAGGAATTGTGGATGATGCATCATTTAGGTGGTTTTCTTTTTGTTAAAAGAATAAAATAAATTAGGGTTGACTTGAAGTTATCAATGACTTCACATCGGAAAAAAAGATTAATACTGCTGACCTCTGGTAGTTGGGATGATGATGATGATCTTATGTAAAATTTCCTATATAAAATATCTTATGCTTCTTGCTATTTTAAGAAAGAAGCACATGCCTTTACAAACAGAATGCAAAATGCTTGTTTGGTCCTAGCCTCAATTTAAATTTCAAAATGATAAAGTTTCAAGTTTAAATTAGTAATTTTAATTTTTTAAAGCATCAAAAAAATGTTCCACAAATGTTTTCTCTATTTGTTCTTAAGTAATCTCATTCTGTAATATATTTTACAATATAATGAAGAACAACTTTTCTTGTTTGGGAGCTTTATCTCTGTGGGTGCTGATTGAAATTTTGCCTTTCATGTGTGGATTAGAAGGATTGAACTAAGATATGATGCTTATGAACTATTTATCTATATTTTGTTGCCTAGTGGTATTGCCTTGGTCTCTAATTGAGAGGTTTTAGGTTCAAATTCAGGCCAAAAAGAAAAAAAAGATAATGTAAAGCTGGATTTATATTAACAAGTTTGATGTGACAGTTTTTCCGTCTGTTTATATTTATCTGGGTTGATTTCCATAAAAAGTTGTCCCGCATATATTCATTACAGTCAATCTTGATGTGAGTACTAGATATGCTTGATAGGAAGGGGGCTAATCCAATTTCTTTATATGCCTTGCAGAGATTCTTTCTTGGTGGGAGGCTTATATTTGGCCCGAGTGTTTGGCCAATTATATTATCAATATTGCTTATCGTGATTCCAGTAATTCTGTTTGTAGTGTTTGTTTCACAGAGTCTGGTTAATGAGTTCCAGCATCATCTTGGGAATCTCATCATGGGAATAGCTGTTGGCTTTGCAATATATGTGAGTATAATTTATCTTATTTTGATTACTGTGCTCTCCAAGTTCTTTTCTATGCAGCTTTGTTTTGAGTCTCTCTTAATTGATCTCACTACTTCATATGGCAGCAGTCCTAATAGCACGAGTTTTAGGTTAGCATGTCTTGATGGCTATTTGTTTTGCTAATGTTCAATAAATAAGCTTGTTTATAGTTGTAAACATTCTCCTTAATTCAAAGCTGTTATCTTCATAATGAACATCATTAAATGCTATTATTATTTGCTCAAAGTAGGATACACTGTGATGTTTATATTTGTATCGTTAGGCTCTACTGAGTACCTAAAGGACTTAGATATCAGACCAATAACAAATTGGTTGTAAATGATTTTCTATCTTCATGTTATCAAAGTTTAAATGCACTTTCTTCTTTCTATAAATTAATTACTTTTGATTTTTCAGTTCCTTTTTGTTCCTTTACTGCCCTCAGAGTACGTGCTTGTATTCTGTTGGAGAAACCTACCCATTTTGAACTAGGTGCTTATATTCTTCAGAGTGAGTGCTTGAGAGAGTTCTGTGACTTCTGTCTCCACTGTTTTTTTCTGCTGCAGTTAAATGATGATTTTTATATAAATTTGTCTTCATTTCTTGAATCAGACCAGACCTGGGCCTTCCTTGTTGAACAGCTGTTCATATCATTTAAGAATGTCCAGACTGTGCTACATCATAAATTCTGTTTATGCTAAATTAAAAAAAATGTTTATACTTGTTTTGTAATAATATTCTTATGTTAATTATTGCAGGATATTATTCTACTCTTTCTCACATCTGGCCGAGATCCAGGTATTATACCCCGTAATACACATCCTCCGGAACCAGAAGATGACAATATTTCTAATTTGTCATGGGCTGGAAGCCAGGGAGGTCTCTCAAGCGTACCACCTTTTAAAGATATAACTGTTAATGGCATCATAGTCAGGGTTAAATATTGTCATACCTGCATGCTATATAGGCCTCCACGATGTTCTCATTGCTCTATTTGCAATAACTGTGTTGATCGATTTGACCATCACTGCCCTTGGGTTGGGCAGTGTATTGGAAAGGTGAGAGCATTTCACTTCCTTCTATCTGCTATTAATAGCTTTATAAGTTTGGAATCAATATAATATTAAAATGAGTGTTGGGGACTGAAATCGGAGGGTTTGTGAATCCACCAGCTACGGAGTCTTAAAGTGGTTATGAAAGTAACATATGCTATGAGCTCCATGTTTCTCTAGCATTTGCGTTAACCGTTAAGAAATTATGGACTCCAATATTAATATGTTAATGGGATTCATAGAGGAAACTTCAAGGTTGATAATTCCATTAATTAATATTTCAAGTATGCATGCTCAACTTTTGTTATCTTAGATTGCTGTCTATCTAATGGCATTCCTTTTTGCAGAGGAATTACCGCTTCTTCTTTATGTTTGTGTCTTCCACAACTCTCCTTTCCCTTTATGTTCTTACATTCTGTTGTATAAACCTCAAGAAGATTATGGATGCTTATGAGTATCATTTGTGGAAAGCACTAATGAAGTCCCCAGTTTCTGGTATTCTTATTGTCTATACCTTTGTTGTGGTTTGGTTTGTTGGAGGATTGACAGGCTTCCACGTGTTCTTAATTTGCACCAATAAGGTATTCTTCTTCCTTCAGTCGCTAAAATTGCTCTTCAAATGATCATTTCTTTCCCTTCCCCTTGGCATCTACTGATGTACTTAATTTATTATGCTGTCATTTCGGTAGACAACTTATGAGAACTTTCGCTGTCACTATGATGGGAAGATGAACCCGTACAATCAAGGATGTGCTCAGAATCTAAATGAAATTCTCTTCTCGAGGACTCCAAAATCACAAAATGATTTTCGTGCGAAGGTTGAGGTGGATCTTAATGTATACTCATCTTCATTGTCACTAGAACATATGATGAGCCCTGATATGGCAAAAACTAGCTTCGACTTGGAGATGGGTCGGAAGAGACAAGCAGTCGATTCGGATGAACTTGAGGATACACGAAGCCAGATTAGCAGTGTGGCTGGATTGGAGAGATGCGGCACACAACCCCTACACTCAAGCTGGGGTAGTCACAAAGGAAACTGCGAAATTCCACCTGATTTACAAGCTTCATCTCCTGAGTTTGGCATTGAAATTGGATCTACAGAAATGAAAAATCCGAGAAGCACTAACTTTTCCTGCTGAATTGCGAGCTTAGTTCCACACCGAAGATGGAACAGAGCTGCAACTGTGGCTAAAGGGCTTGAAGTTGAAGATGAAAAGAATTGCTCGGGCAAGCTGGTTCCATTATCGGTATATTATCAAGTGGTTTTTTTATTATCTTGGTGACTGGAGATATCTTAAACTGAGACATTTTCTTGATCAAATATTGTTTTGACAATAACAAACACCTCAATGGCCAATGCATGCAAATATTTATACACTGTATTAACTTATTATGTTGATTTTGGTATAAATTCCTTCAAATCATGTGTCTGATTGATCTACTTATTTATGTGGTATCAGGGTTTTGGAGCTGGAGAGGCACCCCCATTTATGGTGAAAACACTGAAAAGCCATTGTTGTCGACATCGATGATATCCTTGATTTTTGGTGTCACTATTGTGCCTCTGTTGCTAGTATTGTATTTTTTTTTTTTTTTGTAAATTATGTAAGGTGGCTTCTTTTTTTAATTTCATTTTTACAATTCGTTTCAACTTAGTTACTAACCTCAGTATTTTTTTTTCGGATAATTACGTACATAACACTCCATATTACCATAATTACGTGTATCACACTTATTTTCAAAAAATTACACTGCAGCTTTAGAAAAAGTGTGTAGGGTGTAAATTTTTAGGTATGTGGCGTGTAATTTTCAAAAAGAAATATTTGATATGTAAATATAGTGATATGAAGTGTTATGTATGTAAATATTCTTTTTTTTGTTGAAATTACTTATTAGTTCTTGAGGTCTAAAAGGGTACTTCATGTTGATCCATGAATTAAAATCGTTTTGCTTTGGTTTATCAGCTTCCTTATTTATGAAAATTAAAACCAAAGCTTCTATTTAAGAACTATTACAACTCCACCAATGCTGAATTTTATTTCTTATTTTTGCAAATGGTGCCCCAAGCTCAGAGAGAGTCGCGCTAGAATAGTAATCGGTGTAAAAGTTATCTTTTTTATAATGAAATTTCTTAAATGACTTTTGGGGCATTCCCTCTAGCAACACACAGCATTTTTAGGTACGATTGGCGGTGAGACGTTAGGCTCTAGGATTGTAGGGTTAGCTTAAAAGGCCCTGTTTAGTAATGGACTAAAAATTATGGTTAAAATTACTCATGGTCAAAATCTTAAATTTATTTTAAAAAAACTTAAAAAATTATTCTATATCTCATCTCATACAAATTTCAATATTAAACAATCACTTTATTTTACATCCAACACAATTCTCAATTAATCAATCAATTTTATTTCACATCATACACAATTTTTAATATAATCAATTTACTTTATTTCACATCATACATATTTTTTAAAAATCATTAAAAATTATAATCAAATTTTTTTTTCTTCTTATTACCAAACAGAGCCAGAGAAGCTATAACTACTCAACATTGGCTAAAAGCTGCATATATCAAAATAAAAAGATGGTGTAGATCTATTCTTTTAAGGAGAAATGTTTAATCAGGTTTAATGGGAAATTGATCTTTGAGAGATGTCCCATGGATATTATGAAAAAGAAATTTGGTGATGAAATGAAGAGATTTAAAAAGTTATTCAAAGAAAAAAAAGACATATAAAAAGCAATCAAAATAGTAAGATAGTGGATTTACAAAAATTATAGAACAGCTAACCCTTTTGGTTGGAAATTATAGAAATTTTAGCTATGGTTAAAAAATTTATTTTATTTAAAAAATTATTTTATATTTTATTTTATATAAATTTTAATATCAAAAATCACTTTAATAATTTAATTCACTTTATTTTATATTATATATATATTTTTAAAAAAAATTAATTTTTTTTTAAATTATTATTATTTTTTCCTTCCAATTAAGTAGACCTAAAAATATTGTTAGAAAACGAGAATTAAATTTTATATAAAAAGTTAGGAGGTATATTGGAGAGCAAATCACATACAAATAC
>JAEMOT010002861.1:131918-148464 GCA_019297695.1 Apostasia ramifera | reverse complement strand
ATATATATATATATATATATATAAAATTGAGCAAGATAATAGTAGTTTCTTGATAAAAGATATTTTACAGAGATGAATATATTTTTAAATGTTTTTCAACAAAAAACATTAAAATAATATTAGTTATTTAAGTACTTTCAAGAAAGAAATATTTATTATACACTCGATATTCAAGTATCAAAAGTGTAAAAGATATTAAAGAAGAAATACAGTGTAGTTTATGATCGCAGTTCATATTAAAGCGTGGAGTATACAATTGGCATTGGTTATAAAAGACGACTTGCTAGTCTTTAATAAAACAATCAAGATAATCCTGANATATATATATATATATATTTGATTTTAAATAGTTACTAAAACTGAAAGCTGTTGTACAAATGAGTTTAATTTGATGACGCATATTAATCTAATTACAAAGTTTAAATTATTATTCCTCTCCTATCTATCTCCCTTCAGACACCTTATTTGCCTCAAAATTATTAAATTCGAATGCTGTTAGAATGTGTCTCAATTTATATGAAAATATATAAAATAACAAGAAATAATCATTACATGTTCTACAAGGCTGGCA
The DNA here is from genome assembly GCA_019297695.1 of Apostasia ramifera. Lineage (NCBI taxonomy): Eukaryota > Viridiplantae > Streptophyta > Magnoliopsida > Asparagales > Orchidaceae > Apostasia > Apostasia ramifera. The sequence goes on along the minus strand of JAEMOT010002861.1, from coordinate 147,893 downwards.
AGTCTCATGCATTGGAATCAGGCATCGAACAACTGAGCTGAAGTAACACTCGAGTGTAATAATTTTTTTTTCACTACAACTCGAGCTTAATAATTTTTCTTCACTACAACACCTCTCTTCCCTCTTGTTGTTCACCATTCTCTCCTCAAACTCTATTCATCCTTTTAGTTTAAACCTTTCTCTCGCTAAAATGATATTAATATCATTTTAAAGTGTTCAATTATTAGAGTCTAAACATTCCTTGAGTGCGAGCCAGGCATGAAATTAATTAAAATAACTATCCAAATATAAATACAATCCAATCTAATTTTTACTCAAATTTGAGATAAGTAATTTTAAATCGATCCAGCATATTTGCAAACCTACTCACATAGTTCCCCACATTCTTTTTCTTAAAATTCTTCTAAAATACTATAAAAATTATTTTTCCTATAAAAAAATCTTTTTTAATAAAAAAAAAATCTTTTTTTATATCTCTGAATGGGTCTCATCCCTTTGTCCACCACATAAATAATGTGAATATACAAATATTATCATAGATAGCTACTTAGCTAATTAACAATGTGGTCAAGTTGGAATCAATTCATTTATGATAATTATATTGTGAATATCCTACATCACCTAAATTCCAAATATATGCTAGTATTCTTTAGGGCCCACAATTCTCATTTTAATAGAAATTAGAAAATCCCTAGAATCTTGATCATTTAAATTAATATCTCTTCCAATATTTTCGAGTTAAATTTGATTTGAGACTAATAATAACTCGAAAAATAATTTTTTTAGAGTCAGCTGGAATAAATCTTGGCAGGAACGTAAGCCTAAAAAAATGCGTGAAGTGCAATTAATCATTTAAATAAGGTTTTATATTTCATTTTTTTTTGAAAACTAAAATTTCGATTTATTCATACTCAAAATATATAGATATTTAAACTGGTGGTTAAGTAAATATATTAACCAAATTTTTTTTAAAAATATTTACCAAAAAGAATATTACAAACCTTGCTCCTGTGAAAGATATGATGTGATATTCAAATGAACACACACACATATATATATATATATATATATTATTTTTAATTGCACCTTCAGTTATAATAATTAAAATTATACTAATTTTTAATCACACAAATTAATAATGATTAAACATGCAAAATGAAAATTTAAATTTATTTTTTATACGTAATTAGTATTTTCATGATAAATATATATGTAAATATAGATGTATATATTCATAAATACACACATATGCCTAGTTAATTCATATGCATATATGAAAACACATCCATAATAAAAATATATACATATACATATAGAACTATATATATGCAGTTACATAACATATTTTGAGAACATTTATTTTTGTATTATTCTAATATATATATATATATATATATATATATGTGTGTGTGTGTGCAAGCAAATATTTGTATATGTATATATTATATACATACTGTTGACGTAGGATATAGGGAATCCCAAAAAATACCGAAAAAGAGAGAGTTCTGGGAGACGGCGGCGCGCAGAGAGGTAAGCCTGTCAGTAGAGACTTAAGAGAGAGAGAGAGTTCGAGGCATTTAGATCAGCACACAAAAATTTAAAGTGATTTAGGAAGGAAATCCCCTACGTCTACCGAACGGTCACTTATTATTTAATAATTTAAATATTTCATTGGTATACATGTTGTTTAAGATTTAAAATAAGGTGTATATGAGTAAATTTAAGAATAGGATGGCAAATGATTATATATCACATTTAAAAACCAACGGTAAACATCAAAATTTTAAAAAGAAAAAAAAAATACCCCTTAAACTTTTCTTTTCTCAGCTATCAAATCAAATCCCTTCATCCTTAAAACATAAACATCAAAGGCATATAAATTAAAAGAAAGTAGAGATCAAATCTGCTGCCATTAATGCAAACAGAACTAATTAAAACTCATCATAATCTCCACCCACCAAACTAATAATCCCACATTGCCCTGCCTTGAGCCATAGATTGGTATGAGTAGATATCATCTTCGTGATACTCAACATTTCCAGCAGAACCCAATCCTAAGAAATCCTGTGTCATCCTCCTATTCGTCCCCTCTCCGACCTCCTCCCCGAACCAATCCGCTCTCCGGTGGCCGATCGTATCGATCTTCCTCTCCCCCCCTCCCATCTGAAGATTAACGAAGCTCTCTGCTCTCAATGAGCTCATATGAAGAGCAGCCTGAGTTCCAGCATAAGCTCTTGCTGCCTTTCCAGCTTCAGAGCTCACCTCTGATGAGAAGCCTCTGAGCAGCGCAGATGACATCGAATCGTCGCTTACTTTCGGTCCCATCTCTGCTGCTTTCTGCAGCAGAGCGGTGGCCGACATGATGGAGGAGCTGCCGGAGAGATGGAGGCCTGAGGCTCTCAGGCCTCCGTGATTGTTGTAGAGTAAGTCGGAGCTCGAATGGATCAAGGGGTTGAGGGGGAGGGATTTGGCGGCGGAGTCCTCCATAATGGAGGAGTTGAGGCTTGGGATTGAGTGAGAGATCAGTTCATGATGGGATTGGGCGTGCAGATTGTTCACAATGGCTGCAAGGCCATGAGAGGCTCTGAAGTTTTCTTCAGTTAATGCATCACAGAAGGCTCTGTGAGTGACAAAGCTATCCTTCCTGCAGCAAATAAAAAAAAAATGTTTTCCAGCTCAGTTTCTTAATCCAAATTGAATTTGTTCCTTCAAATTAAAGAAGTCTTTGATGAGTTAGCATGGGATCGATATTACATATTTTGCCCACCCAGTATATAACTTACTTTCCAACTTGAGACTAACGACTCTTATCACTGCCATCGATCCTAAAAGTTTATCAGAAGCTACATATTGTCCGAGTCCTAGCTAGCCTCCAACGATCACTATCCCTACCCGCTTTGAATCGAGTCGTTACAGTCTAGTTGTTTTTATTTGAGATTATAACTCAGATAGGTTACTAGCTAGTGTAACAATACTAATTCAGAATCATTATCATCATTAATTTGGTGGCTCTTTTAGTTGCATTTTTGAAGCTATTAATTATATGACAAAAAAAAGAATAAGTTTGATGTTATTAATTTTTATATTTAATTTGAGTAAAATATTAAAAAAAAAAGTAATTCACTTAAAGCTGAAAGCAAATTTGACTTTTTTAATCCTAAATCTGTATAATTAGAGAACCAAACCCCATCCAAATGCAAAAAGATATTTCAGAAATCTTATTGAATATATAAATTCTACCAAAAAAATTGTGTAGCATGGAAAATTAAGCAACCTAATAATTTCAATAACAAATTATTCCATTAGCTAATTAATTTGGATAAAACTAGAATTAATGCCAAGCTATCTGTTCTTATTTTTTAAGGTTTAGTGTAATGTGAAGGAATTAAAAGTGACAAAATAAAAAATGATTGGAACATTAAAATAAGGGTTTTTAATTTTCTATTCATAATTAAACATGCCATGAAAACTCCTTTTGTAATTAATCTTGCTAACATTTATAAGAACAATATGAAAAGGATAAAATTTTGCCCTCCTTGCCTAAAACTCCTTTTGTAATTATTCAAATGAACAATTAAGAAATTAAGTGAAGTTAAATTAAGGATCATTAATGACATAAATTTAACTTAGAAGATAAGGTAAAAAATTAGATAACTTTTAAGAAGTTTGAAAAGTAATTAGTGAAGCAAAAAAGATCTAGTACTTATAGGCTAATGATAAGTAGCATGAATTAGAGTTATATCATCATATATATATACAACATTAATATAATAAAATGCATGCATGTTGCCAAAAATTTAGTTGGAAAAAAAAAAAAATCTTGCTAGCTATTTGCATGCATATCAATGAACTTAAATTACAAACAGATCATCATACCTCGAGAAGATGGTTCCACAGTCGCAGCGATACTCCTTCGTTCCGCAGATCTTCGAGTGCGCCTTCCAGTCAGACTGCACCGCGTACCGCTTCGAGCATTTGTCGCACTTCCACTTCTTCTCCCCGTGCTTTCTCGAGTAGTGCTTCTTGATTCCGGTCAAGTCCCCCAGAGCCCTGGTTGGATCATGGTGAGCACAGGTGACCTCTGGGCATACATACACCCTCTTCTTCACCTCATTGGTGCTTCTTTGCTTCAGCTTCCATGGAAGATTGTGGCCCCTTCTGTGGAGCTGAAGGTTCTGATCCCTTTGAAATCCTTTGTGGCACACTTCACATATATAGCGGTTTGTGGCAAGAAGAGCTCTTGGAGAGAGGGCTACTACTTCTGCCTCTGGATCTGCTCACAATCAGAAATTATATTATAGCTGACCTAATTCTACATATATATATAATTAATCAAGCACATGTCTATTTATTATGACTCCACATTTATGTTTTTCTTTTTTGGGGATTCTACCAAGTGTAACAAATTAATGCATTAATGCATATTGCTTCATTAGTTTGAAGCTCTTTAGATTCATATATAATTAAGAGCATAATCATTAATTATATCTCCCAAAACCTGTGATTCAAAGGAAGAAAGAAAGGTTTCATACCCGGATGTCCGGGAGGATTTCTTCTCCTCTTCGTTGACACGGGCGGCAGGGGGACTCCGGCCGGCTCGTCGTTCTTGCAGACGACCGTGATGACATTCTGGGGCACCATAGCCGGCCGTCGGAGGTGCTGGAGGCCGTCGACGATGCGGAAGGGGATCGACGAGATTGATTCAATGTTTGAAGGAGAGAAAAGACGAGAGATTAGTGATATATAACAAAATAGAAGCTGGGAGGTGGGGGGAGGGGGTGAGTTTGAGACGAGGAGAAGGACAAACATTCCCATTAGACTAACCAATCTTATTGTATTTGATGAAATTTGAATGCTGATAGGAATATTTGGATTATTATAGTGGAGATGGTGATGTAATGTTGACATTTACGTAGCTTGCATTTGTCTGCATGCTTCCTTAGTGGAACACAAGAGACATCAAAGCTTGAATTATTACTTATAAAATAATGTTAATTGCATGATGGTTTCTCTTCTCTCCCTTCTCTCATCTTCTCATTCTCCTTTGAAGAGATGTCATCAATTGTTCTCATCATCATCATCATCGTCCTAATTAATGCATTGTCTCAACTATATATTTTGAGATTGTTAGATTATAAATTTTTTGAATTATACACACATAAATATTTCAACTAAATGGATCGAAATTCTAAAAACTATGTCAGGCGATTTTTATTGAGTGAGGAGTATGCGCCCCGGCCCGTTATAATCTTTGTAATATTTTTAAAGTAGATATTGGCCGACTATTATATTTTTTATAATTATTTTAATATAATACAAAAACTAGGCCACATTATTTTTAAACAAGTTTGTATGGTAAGTGGGATTAATGAACCTTATAATTAACAAAATAATTATGATGGACTGATTTTCTATTTTTTATCACTAAGGCCCTGTTTGTCTAGGAGTTTAAAATTAATCTGGTTTAATTTTAACCAGGCATATCACATCACACATAAAATTTAATATTAAAAATTAAATTTATTTCACATCCTACACATATTACTAAAATAATAACTAACTTATATCACATCCCTCACATATTCCAATATAATAACTAATTTTATATCACATCCCTCATATATCCCAATATAATAACTAACTTTATTTCACATCATTCACAACTTTCAATAAAAAAATATCTCTATCCAAATTTAATTCTAACCTTCTTAAATTTAACCTTACAAACAAACACACACAAGTAAGTCAAAACTCAAATTTGCTTGTATTTTACTTAGTTTAATTAAACCTGACTCAATTTTCATATGATTATTTGAAGTTAATTTACTTAAAATAAAATCGATTAAACTGATAATTGACTTAATATTTGTATAATAGTATATGTATATGCAAGCTTTCTAGATGTACATTAAGATATTTTATGTTCTTAAATATATCATATATAAGGTAATATTGAAAAATTTTATGTATATAATAACATACATAATACATATAAGTTTAACTAAAAAATTCAATACAAATTACATGTAAAATAAATATCTAAAATAAAAATAAGATTACAAATTAAATTCGATTTAACTCAAAAATTGACTCAAATTCATATAGATCTTAGTCAACTCGAATTAAAAACTTTGAGAGTTTAACTTCAAGTAAAATCGCTAGAACTCTGCTCATTATCAGCACTACTAACATGTGACCATATGACAATTAGCAACATGTATTCAATCCAATCGAAAGTAATTATTATTCAATCACCAATAATAAATATAGTGGGCAACGATCATAAGTGAATTAAGAATAATAATAAATCAAATGACCCAAAATATTAAAAGTCAATTAGAATTTTCTAAAGTGTCATCCTTTTCACATAAACCAAATTATTTTGTGTGTGTGTGTACGCTGCATTACATAAGAACCATATATATTCATTAGATTATTCGATGTTTGAGGTCATTTATAAGTTATAAATTAATCAAATATTTGATTGATGTACATTTATTTCACTATTCGGTTCAATAAGAGCTTGTTCTTATTCAGTTCATCATGAATATTAGTTGACAAACTTGAACATAATTTTAAATGCTCGATTGGTAAATAAATGAGTTCGGAGATACTAATATTTGGTTCATTCATATTCGTAAACTATTTATATAAAATTCATCAATATGCTCGATTATGAGGCTCGAAGTGATGCTCTTTTAAAGCCCAATAAATGGCTCATTTAGAGACTTTAATATATCTTATTTATTAATTATAAATAATTAGAATGATAATGATTCTGTTTGTGAACACATTAATATTTTGGGATAATTACCTACATGCCACACCATTTCACTTTATTTATGCGTTACCCATCCATTCTTAGTTAATTACGCTATGCACACTGAAAATATTATAAAATCTTACATACACACACTTTCACTTGTTTTCATTATAATGAGCAATTATAATTTTTTAATAACCTAATTATAGTTAGGTTACAAAAAATCTGAACCGTTCATCGTATTATTTTAACGATATTTAAATATATTTTGAGTGAAAATCTTAAAACTTTGATGTTTAGGTTGTGGTAAGGGAAGGAAATATCTGCGACGTGAATTGATTTTAGGACAGATCAACACTTTAGTGTGACATCGAGGAAGAAAAAAAAAGTACTATTAAAGATAAAAATATAATTTTAATGATTTACTAACGAAATATTTTTTTTCAAATAGATTTTGACTAAATTTTAACTTAAGTGTGTGTATGTAAGATTTTATAATGTTTTGAGTGTGCATAGCGTAATTAACTAAGAATGGATGAGTAACGCATAAATAAAGTGAAATAGTGTGATATGCAGATTATTATCCCTAATATTTTTGATAAGGACTTATTTATAACTAGTCTGAATATCAAGTCACAAATCAATTGACAAATTAAATCACAAATCGATTGTATGTAGTGGTCTTTTCTTAGGAGGGCATTTGGTTCGATGTTATCTTGATGTTATACCTAGTGTTATCTTTTAAGTGATAATTTTAAAATTTAATTTTTGAAAAATTATCTGCACAAATCATTCAACTAAATAATTATTTTTTTTAAAATAATATAGCATAACATCAAATTAATATTAAATCAGTACTTCCTTAACTCGATAAAAAAGAAGCTTATCTGGATGTCAAAATGACGTAAATTTAAATCATATTACTATCACAATTGTTAAATGTGTTTAAAAAATTGTGTGCCACAGTGCCAGTGTAAAATTAAAAAAGAAAAAAGTAAAACTATAAAAGTTTTTTTTTATATATTGAAAAACTACAAAAGTTAAAGATCACAAATGAGTCGTTTGGTTGCCCTAACTAGGGCAAGAGCGAGCCAGCAGCATTTTCTTCTTCTCCTTCGATCTCCACTAGCCCTCCACTCGCCGTCGATGAGACGAGAGGATCGCCTCGATCGCCGCGGCTGTAGCCACAGGCGCCAAGGGGATCAGTTTGCTGCTGCCTTTTCCCCCTTTTCTTTTCCCTCTCTCTGCATCCTCCTCCTCCTCCTCCTCATCTGTTCTTGGTGATCGATTCCTGTCAGATCCGCCGCCGATCATTCCATCGTTGTCGTTAATTGTTCGTTAGCCGTCGTTAGTGGCTCCGTCGCTGCCACCACCCGATCAGCATCACACAATCGTCGATCATATCAGATGTTCTCGCCTATCTGATCTGCTGGTGCGCGCATGAGCTAGGGGAGAGAGTATGGCGTCGCACGATATTCGGAGCGATATTTAGCTGAAGTCATGCTTGATATGAGTTTAATACTTGAAATCTGAGAGAGAATCATCTTTTTTACGTGGAAATCGCTTAAGCGAAAAGATCACGGCATCAATCTTATGGTAGCTTCAAAAGTTTCTGAGAGAAAATTTTTACAGAAAAAAGAGCGGGGTTTCCCTTTAGAGAGAGAGTGTGTATCCTCTTTTTTTTTTACTATAATGAGATTTTTATAGTCTAAACTTGATATAAAACAGTCACATCAGAGAAAGGGCTTCCGTCTCTAACATAACATCAATGATGGCAGCGTGCTCAGAGAATGAAGATCCTGCTTGTACGGGTTGCACGGCTTCTACAGGCTAGCCATGCCTCTTAAAAACAACATGAAAGCTTTCACTTTATACTTGATTGAGTTTAGGCAGTTCGACTTGGAGAGTTCGACTTGAGTCTTTCAGAGTTGGCTTTCCGACATATGACTGCCATCGAATTTCCCTTATGCGCTTGCCATGTGAATCCTCCACGTGTACGTTCTAGATGCGCTGATGCTAGGGGTGACAATTTGGGTTGATGGGTCGGGTTCGGGTCAACCCGCCAACCGACCCGACCCATATTAACTCATTTAGTAAATGAGCAACCTAGCACATAGCTCTGCAGCTAGGCCTGTCAACGGATCGGATTCGGGTCGGGTTGACTCCGACCCGGATCCAAATCCGTATATGTCGGATCGGGTTATATATCGGATCGGGTCATGGTCGATCCATATCCTCTCGGGTTGGAAATCAGATCGGTTCGGAACTCGGGTTTTCGGATTTAATCCATTTACAATAAAATTAGTTATTTTTAAGTAATTTTCATAATCAAATTTAAAATAATGTTAAATTTATTGGAAATAAAATAAGGGAAGAATATTATAATTTTATGGATTAATTAAATATTTTAATATAAAAAACAGTATTTGTAATATATATACATATATATTGTGAAATATAAACTGAGCATTATAAACTATAATCTACTAATATAATATGTAAAAAATTTTTATTAATTAATTATAGTGATGCTCTTCACTTGAACCTTCCAACAAAAAGATTATTAGCCACAATATAACCCTGTACGAACTACAAATTAGATTATATAAACGGATCGGATTTTAATCTGGTCGGGCCAATGGTGATCCATATCCGATCCATTTATTTGTAAATGGATCGGGTCAGTAAACGGGGCGGATTGACGGGTCAAAAAAAAATTCATTTGGGGGTTTAATCGGATCGGAACTCGGATCGGATCGGGTCATGATCCGATCCATTGACAGGCCTATCTGCAGCAGCTAAAGCCTGGGCAAAATACATGTAACATATAAGGAAGAAAATAATCAGTTGTTAGATGAAGAACAAACATCAAAATAACCTGCATGTGTATAAAAAAGGTGTCTATAAATTTTAAATAAAAAACCATGAAATTGCAAATCACAATATAAATTCACTAATATCAATACCACAACATTCAAAAAATCCATTTCAAGTAACAATTAGTCCCAAAATCAGGAACAACAGATGTACAACATATTAATTAAGTTTAAATGCAACACCTGCACGGAATCACACAACCACCAAAAGATATATCGTAGATAAATGCGTGATAACTGTGTACTAAAGGCCCTAAACACTTATATATGAACAAATTTTTTTTTTGAAACATATAAATCTGGGCAAACACATATAACATATTATATTAATTAAAAATTTAAATATTATAATTAACTATTAAATTCAATTTGCATCCTCTGAAGATGAACAGATAGAGCTACTATCTCTTTTATTAACATTAAGCTTGATTACGTCTTTCGTTATCTCCTCTAATACTTCTTTTGCAGAATCTACATAAAAAATACAATAATTAATTAAGAGAATTGAACAAGTAATACTTTTAAGAATTGAATCAAATTAAACAGAAATAATGAGTTGTGTATATCATGTTGTCTGTACAACCAATCTCTACTACACATCAAGACTTCTAATATATCAGGTGTTAAAGAGCTTCTATATTGATTAAGCACTCTTCCAGATCCACTAAAGGTACTTTCTGATGCAACAGTAGATGCTGGAATATTAAGGATATCACATGCCATAGAAGCAACTTCTGGATACTTATACTAATTACACTTCCAATATGCCAAGATATCTAAATTAGCTTTTTTATTTATGCTTCGCTCATCGAGATACAATTCTAATTGTGACTTTTGTGGAATAGATTCTTCATGCTCAATATAATAATAATCCTACAATTAAAACATAAAATTACAAATAACAAATGCTAGATTAATAAATATAAATATAATAATACATAAAAATAAAATAAAAATACCTCAAAAGGATTGGTCATCCTCAAAAATATCTCAGTATTTTGAGCTTCTCTATTTATTCGTGAACCTCCATGTGATGAAGATGATGAAGTTGGCTGAAACTGAGATGATGTGGTACTATACGGACGACATAGACAAAATAATTTCTCTTTTAATTTGAAATATTCTTCATTAGCCCGTTCACCATAAACTCTTTTATAATACTAATCAATGAGATTTAATTTATACCTTGGATCTAACACCACAGCAATAGATAAAATCATATAGAACTTGGACCAATACTTCTCAAATTTAGAAAACATATTTTGAGCCAGCTTCATGTAATCTTTAGTACTTGACATTTGATCTATAATGGCTACATAAACTCGAAATATAGCGGGAAAATATAAATTTGATGTAGGATACTTTGTTCCAGAAAATATGCACGTTATGTCATAGAATACAGAAAGAAATAGACTAATCTTTCTTGCTTTCTCCCACTCATACCTTGATGGACAATGTCCATAATTTGAATCACTGAGCTCAAGATGCATAAAAGCACGCTGATAGTAAAGAGCACTATCAAGCATAATAAATGTTGAACTCCATCTTGTATGAACATCTTGTCTCAATCCTCTCTTATCACTGAGAGAACAATTAGAAATACATTAAAAAAACTTCTGCTTTCTTGCTTGGGATCTTTTCACATATTTAATGCTTTCACAAATTTTATCAACCACCTCATCAATCTCTTTTAATCCGTCCTGAACAACCAAATTGATAATGTGTGCACAACATCTAATATGAAAAAATTCTCTATTGCATAAAAGAATATTTTTCAAATTCAGATAATTTCGCATGAACTCAACACACGTATCATTTGAGGATGCATTATCTAAAGTAATTGAAAAAATTCTATCATTAATTTTTCAATTAATCAAAAAACTCAGAATTTTCTCTGCTATTGATACGCCTCTATGAGGAGGCGACATTATACTAAAATTCAGTAGTCTTTTTTGTAAATTCTAATTTTTATCAATAAAATGAGATGTTAAACATATAAACCCATCTGTATTCAAAGATGTCCACAAATCAGATGTCAAACATATTATTCCCGGTGCTTCTTGCGACATATTTCTTATTCTCCCTTTTTCTCTTAGAAACATTTGGTGTAAGATAAAATTATATTATAGTTTGATAGTTTCGATAGTTTGATAATTTTGATATTGATATTTTTTATTTTTTCCCTAAATTATTTAAAATTTTTAAATTTAAAATTGAATTTATTAATGATAATTATTGAATATTATTTTTTGGAGAGATATGATCGAGTTTCGACAAGTTTAGCTGTGTTTCAACAGTTTTGGGTAAGGTTTGGCACTTTCGACTGAAATTTAATCGAAATTATCTAAACTATATATTGAGTTTCAATCGAAACTGAGACACGACAGTTTTTTCAAATTGGTTTCCATCAAAACCGATCTGAAATTATTGAAACTCGGCTATTTCGATTAAGTTTTAAAACACTTGGAAGTTCCCTAAGGTTCATCATGCCCTGTTTATAAGTAGCGTCCATATAGCGTAACAATGCATTGATTGTGTGGATAGCTAAAGGCGAGAGACGAAAATCCAAACCATTATTATTGAGAGAAGTGACTCGCTAGAGTTGCATTATCAAATAGGTGACTCAAACAGTTTAGCCAAACAAGTGAATTGAACAAAAAAACTTGAAAAGAGATCTAGTGGACACTTTTAACATATATAGAATCTCTCACATACCCCACATAGGAAAAAATGACATAATAAGTATCAACAAGTGTCTATATATTATCATTGCTCAAATTGCTACTAATTAAGTAATGACAATAAAAGAAGTAGCATATGTCAAAGCATTAAAATATCTCAAAGATCAACATTAATTGGTGTGTGGATATATAAAAATATATCATTATATCCTCTCATTATCAAGCTATAAAAGGAAGAAAAGAGAGCACTAACGAAGTGATAAACTTAGTTACTTTCCATTTCTCTAGAGATTGCAAGCTCTTGATCATCTTTCATCAATTAAGGCTTGCAGTTCGACGCTTCCTTAAGGTATGCAATTCGATGTCACCAAGACAATAGCAAGCTCTTAAAAGATTGAACTCTTTCTCTCCCTAATATCGCGTAACTCTTACATATTTTCTCTTATTTTAATAGCATTTCTTGTAACTCAAACTCACTTATGGTATGTTTACTTTAATAAACTAAAATAAGATTGGAGTAAAATTACCATTCCATGGGAATGAAATTATTATTTCAAAGAAAATGGAATCATGATAATTCATTTATTCACTTGGATAAAATAGAATATGAAATAAGAAGTGAATAGAAAAAAAACTAAAAAATTAATAAAATTTTATGTTATTTATTATTATTTAATTTAATTTTATACAAATAATTAAATGAATGTAACTTATATAAGTATAAATATATATAATAGATATGAGACAACTAGAGATTTTGCTCAATCATTCATGGTGCACACAAGGTCAAGACAAAGAGACAAAGAGTCTCCGTTAAACAGAACGGTGCGGCAGGCGCAGGTGGAGTTGTTCGAGATCATCAAGGAAATTTTCTAGTAGCAACTGGTTCCAAGCTCTATACTCATGCCACTCTGACAGCAGAAGCGAGGGGAGCCCTCATTGCAGTGACAGCCGCCCAGGAGTGGGCGACTGCGGCGGACGGGATTTGGATAGAGGGCGACTCAGCCATCATTATTGCGGACCTTCAGCGGACAGCCCGAGGACACCCCCCTGACGAGATCACGGCCCAAATCGCCGACCTTTTTTGTGCCTTCAAGGCATACAGGATATCTCATGTATACAGAGCTGCTAATAGAGCGGCCGATTTTGTAGCTTCCTTTTCTTGTTTAGATGATACAGAGTGGCGTAGGGGCATGTCCCTCCCACTCGATTTTTGCACGATTCTCGATGAGGATCGAACCTTTTGTACTTGATGTATCTTTTTTTTACTGTTATAATATTATAGGCTACGACCGAATTTCAAAAAAAAAAGAGACAAAGAGTAGACTCTAGCCGTAATTGGCACACGTACCCAAGGATTGATCTACTTTGAAGATATTAATGCGTCCTTCTTAGCTAGGCTAATTCTTTGATTCTCTTTATTATATTAAATATTGCATGTTTATGTGTTAGATTGTTCTTATGATCTAAATTCTATCATTTGATTTATAACAGCCCATGTATGTATATATACATATACATATATATATTATATTCAAATATTTGGCTTAATATTGCATGCCAATCGTGTGGTTCTACATATATAAACTAATTAAGTTTCATCCGAGAATTCAAACTTATTCTGCAGGGGAGTCATCAAAATCTCATTAGAAATTCATCTGCCAGCTGAAAGAACGGCCAAGAAATGTTACAAGAAAGTACGTATATACCCAATCCAACTTTATGTTCTGTGGGTTCAGGCCAAAAGATAGTCCTGTTTGTCGAGTCAGGTCGAGCTTGAGCAAAAATTAATCCTGTCGGTCGAGTCAGATCCCGCCCAATGCCCAGTTCTAACATGCACGAACAAAAAATTTAGATGACGTCGATCTTAGCAACGCATAATATTATATATATTATTCACATACATATGTACACATTAGGATATATATATATATAAATATATAGAAAATTAATACCAAGAATATATTAATATGCTTAGCTAATATTATCCCTAAACATATGGCTGGCTTTTAGGGAATCCAGAGGCCCTAAACCACCTGCTTTTAGAAGGAAAGAAAACAAACACAAAGTTGAGCAGAGAGGAAGGAAACCCTCAAGCAAATGGTTAATTTATATATTTAGATAGATGATATACATCATCATTTTCTATTCATGAAAAAAATACTGCATATCATGACAAAATTGCATTCTCATCTCCAAAAAAAAAAGTGATTAAAAAACAATAATTGAAAATAAAAAATTAGAAAAATCAAGTCGAAAATTGACAAAACTGGACCGAAAATTTCAGTCGAACGAAACGAATGTTATTTTTTACATATACAATTTTGATTTCAGTTTTTACAGTTTAAAAAAAATGTCGAATTCTTGAAACAAATTAAGCTACTGATATAATTACTACAGATTGTAAAACAGATTCAGGTGGAGACATAAAATTAAATTTGATCATGGCCGGGGTATCTTTTTTACATTATAATATTATTTTATATATATAAAATTATTCTAAAATAATTAGTTATATGGTTAAATATATGCATTAATATCAGATACATTTGTTCCAAAATATTATATTATTTACTAAAAACTATTTGACTAATTGATCGTTTATTTCATGATTAACCGTTATGTCAGTTAGATCATAGTTTTCGCTATATATGATCATTCATGGTTTCAACTAACAGCAAAGATAAATCTTAATTAACAGGATAGATAAATAGTTTTCATCCTAGCTTGTTAATTAAAATTCATTTTTGCTAATTTCAAATAAAATTTGACAGAAGAAAAAATTTGTTATTGTATTGATTATTAACAAAGTTTAAATTTGCATCCTGAATATATATCTATCTATCTATCTATATATATATATATATAATGTAATTGAAGCTAATTATGTCAATGGTATTTTTTATTCTTTTTTTTTATTAGTTTTGCATGCAATGTCAATATAATTATAGACTAACAACTGGATGGTAGAGCCAGATCTTCATAGGTTCTCACTAAATAACGTGTGTATATATATATATATATATAGATATATATATAATATTTATGATTTATTAAGTGACATGAGCATAAATAAAATTCAAATGACAATATATAAATAAAATATCGCTAGTGGTAATGAATTGATTTTTCATGAGTTTTTTAATTTATTGAAAAAACTTGTAATTTATTGAATTATCGAAGAATTTTCTCAAAAATATATGAAATATGTTTGGAAACTTCCAATGTCCCAATACGATCATTGGGCACAAATTTATTTTAATAAACTCCCAACTCCGGCCATGGGATGAAAAATGTAAAAAGGAATATACTAATTTTATTAATAAAGCTTTAAATGAAGATATCACCTATTTAAAATTTGATATATTAGCTCTGCGTGTCAAATGTGTCATGAATTTATTTATTGAATATTATCGCGAACAGAAGCTTCGCAAAGCCTTTTATCAGGAGTTTAAATAATTGAATATTTAAGAAAAATTATAGTGTGAAAATTAAAATAATTACAGAAGAAGAAGAATATTTTAGTAATTAATTCATGCCAATTATAAATTATAAATAATTTAATTTTAAATGGATTTATTCGAGTGCAATTGCAAAACTCGATGACCTTGAACAAATCAGACACACACACACATATATATATATATATATATAT
>JAEMOT010002861.1:110166-127608 GCA_019297695.1 Apostasia ramifera | reverse complement strand
TATATATATATATATATATGTAGAGGAATTTGGAGAGATATTAATTGGTGCATGTCATTTTTCAGGCAGCACACAGCTAATTATATATCTATTTTCCTCTAACCATGCATAGATTAATATATACATATAATATATTTTTTTTGATTGCAATATACATATAATTAAAAACATATGTTGAGAAATATAAAGTTGCTGAGAAATATTTCTTACATTACAAAAATAAATCTTGTCCACATCTTGTGTAATGAAAATCATATAAACATATTTTAAAAGCTTTGTTTCATTTCATTTAATTTATTTTTATCTGCAAGTTGTAATGAGACAGAACTATCAGTCTACAAGGAACTATAATAATTTGCCAAATGTAAATCAATGAAAGGCATGATAAGCAAATTATACACTCAGGCATGCACTCCATTGAAAGCCAAAAACATTTGTGTAATTTAATTTTATAGTATTCTTTGGTTTAATCACATATTTTATGATTAATTAATTTTGTTTTTTTTATACAGTACATGCATCAAGGTTGACAGAAATTAACATATAGATGATAATTAAAAAATGATATTGGAAATTAGAAGTTTAAATGCCATATGTCTAATGGCATGGCAACATGTAGGAGAAACACGGAAGAAAAGGGGAAGAAGAAAGAGAAGAGGAAGAAGAAGGAGGAAGAGAAAGAGAAGAGGGAGAGGATCCCGGTGGTTGCATGCATGCTGGATTGGTGAAGCTGGAAGACAAAACAAGAGTACTGTCACTTTAGCTGATTTTCAAGGTAGGCAAATCATGCTCATTTTCTCGAAATTTGAATATGTTGTAGAAGATGAAGTCTATTACAAATTTTTTAATTGTATATTTCTGTGATTTTGACTTCATGATGGGTTAATGAGCTATTGAATTTGTTTACTGGAAATTTAGACAGAAATTTGAGAATATATTGCCTCTGTGATAGATAACCTGTTCAATGTTCTAACTGGCTAAAATTACCATAGATTGTCCCTGTTTTTGGCTAGAATAGTAAAACATTCTCATGTTTTTATGATTATTGTGATTCTCTGGTTGATACTAAATGAATAGTTGTGTGTTTATTGGATTGTTAAGCAATAAAGAATTGCTAAATGAATAGTTGTGAGTTTATTATGCTAAGTAGTGTTGTTGAGTTATATATTGAGTTGATGATGGAGAATGCCAAGTCTAAAGGACTTGTTTGAAAGGTGAATTAAATTAGAAAGTTTTAAGTACGTACAACAGCTGGTTAAGATATTGATTTCTCATGGTATACGCGTGCCCAAATTGAGTCTTGATGATTCAAAGTGAGCTGAGGACTGTGCACAGTGATGTTACTGATTTCCAGTCTACCGCTGAGGGTATGATTGACAATGATCTAACACTCTGCTATCTTGGATAATCACTGAGAACTATTCGATTTTGTTTAGACAAAGTGACGATACACCGAGAAATCAGAGCCAGATGACTGAAGTGGGTTTAAGCATCATGATCGATGTTATGAGGAATGCTAGGATTATTGTATCCGATGTTATGAGAGATGCTATAACCTAAGCATCATGATTGATGTTATGAGAAATGCTAGGATTATTGTATCTGATGCTATGGGAGATGCTGTAGCCTAAGCATCGTGATCGATGTTATGGAGAATGCTAGGATATGTGTGATAATTCAGCCACTTCAAACATACATGTATCCTCCACCGATGACATTGTGTCTAGAGCAACATCCCACATTTTAGAAGTCCCTTCTATATAATTCTTGGTCCTTCTAGATAGAAGACGCAAATTGTTATGGATATACACTAAATCTTGAGCATATTGTGGGTTAATCTTATTCCTTCTCATTGAATGTATGAATGAATATGTGCTCCAATTTTTTTTATAACAAGAAGATGAAAAATGTTGGCTAAGTAATCTTATAGCCAATTTTTGTAAATATTGGGCATCAACACCATAAATGATTTACTATGCAAGAGGATCTAATGTTGCTCTATCCGCCACACAATCCGCATCACCAAATATGTTGTTGTAGAAAATATTTTGCAAATTCGATATTGACAAGTTTTCGTTCTTTATTGTCGGAGAAGAGTTTCTTTAAGCATTTGATTCTTTCTTGCTGTATTTTAGGATCATTGTTAGGAGCAACTTTATTAGAAGCCTCAGAAAGCCATTTCTGGCTGCAAAATCTATATAAATATATAATAATTAAAATTAATATAGTAGTATGAATATAAAAACTTCAATTATTTTATTTACCTTGGGTTCAATGAATGTGCTAAACAATGTAGTGGAGTGTTGCTTTTTGTCTATCTTTCAATCAAAATATCATAAACAATATTGAAGAAAGAAGAATTTTTCGTATCAATTTTTTCTTTATGTCTAAAAATAATTGTCTTCACTTTTTCTATCATAGTGTCCACATATCATATATTTAATGAAAATATGGCACATCAGTATCTGCAGTTCTCAACATCTCATATATGGGCTAGCTCAGTAAAGTCAAAAATATAATTAAGTTTATTCTACCAAATATCATTCAAGATTTTCTTTTTAATGAATCTTGCTCTCTCAATATCATTCTTCCTCTAAAGACTCCACTTATCACAAACAACCATATTGACTAATCTTTATTTTATTCTTTTAAATCTCTTGAGCATTACAATTATTAATGCAAAATGAGTTTCTGCAATAGCTAGCATTTTCAACTTCACATGTTCATTAAACATGCTTAATCCCATAACATGATTCGTGATGAAATTTTTTATAAAAATTATATTATTTGCTACCTCTGTGATCCAATGACACTCTTCATATGTGATCTCATTGCCTTCAATATTTTTTGCAGAACATATATTTTTAAGTGCCAAATTTAGAGTATGAATAGTACAAAAAATCCAAAAAATATGAGAAAATTATTCTTTTATTAATGCTCCAGCAGCTTTACACACAGGAGCATTATCAGTAATAATTTGGACAACTTTTTTTGGCCCAACTTCCATAATAATAGATCTCATTAGAGAAGCAATAAAGTGTTTCTCCGTACACTCACCTTCACAATTTACAGCAATAAGAAATATTGAAAAACCATCACAAATTGCTATAAAATTGATTAGAGGTCTTCTTTGAACATCATATCACTCATTGGAGATAATTATAACACCGTTTAAACACTACATTTTCTTAATAAGCAGTAGTTGTCTTTCTATGTTGGCTTTCTCTTTCTGCAAAAGAGTTGTCCTTAAGCTATTATACTCGGGAGGTACATAACCTAGAATTATAATACTTGTAGCAATTTTCAATATATAAATCCAATATGGGTTTCTTGTTAAATTAAAAGCCAAACTCGATGAATAGAAAGTTCGAGCAACAGCTTCATTCAATTGTTCTCTTGCTTGTATATTGAAGGCTTTTTCAATAGATAATCCCCTTTTGGTTTATCTTTTCTTGGGCTCAAATGTCTCCATTAATTGTGTATTCACTAGTAGAGGAAAGCTGTTTTACGGCGGTTAAAACCCGCCTTCAAATATTAACACAACCGCTGCGTATTCAAACGCTGTAATAGCTAACAGGGATTTGACGGCGATTTGGACCGCCGTAAAAGAACACTTTACACGGCGGTTGATACGTGTTAACCGCTTTTATAGTATACCTATAGACGGCGGTTCGCCTTCTATAGTTTAACTATAGATGACGATTCTCGAAAGAGAACCGCCTTCTATAGTTATGCTATAAACGACGGTTTAAGTGGAGAACCGTCGTCTATAGGTATACTATAGACGACGGTGCTCCATATCAACGGTCGTCTATAGGCTTTTTTTTTTTTAAATAAATATTTGATATTAAAATAATTGTTTTATCAAAAAACAATTCATTCACACACAGCAGTAATATATATCCAGAAATCATTTCAATCATTGAACTCATAAAGAAAACATCAACATCAATCACATAAAACATAACTTCAATTACATGAACTTTTAATATTACATAGCAAAATAAATGCATATACAAAACAAGAAATAAAATCACATTATTTCGAATTTGAATTCATGAAACAAAACTGCTCCATAAGCTCCATGGCCTCAAATGTACTTATGTTGAATGACTATAGAAAGAAAAAAAATATATAAATATCATATTACATGCAAAAGTAGCTTTAAAAAATAAAAATGAATAGTTGTAACAAAGGTCATACTACAAAAAGAGAAATAAGGACACTTTATTTTAGGTTTTCAATATGTAATAAATCCAATATGTTCAGAAATAATTAATTAAAAACGTAAATCTCGTTCACAAAAATATCATTGATTCTCGGTTCTAAGAATGACTGGAGGATGCATACCGATAAGCGAAATATAATTCTTGAGCTATCTATGGACACAAAACGAATTATAATTCTAAGAATGCTGTATGTAACTGAATCAGGCATACATGATAATGTAATGTGTTAATCATACCAAAATGATATATGTGCTGGAGCCCAATATGTTCAGCAGATCTGGACATCTGATTCTGCATGCCCAATGACCAATTTTTAAGCTCCACGATGTACACCTGTAAATTAAATTAGTAATTAAGATTTCATAATTATCACATATATAATCAAAGTAAGAGATTATTTTAAATATTATACCATCCCATAATTTTCATTCATCCCATATATATGCTGCCAATGGTTCACGAATATCATTGTCAAATTCGTCATTACTAAATTCGCTCTTATTTTTCAACAACTATAAAATTAAAATTAGTTAATAACATATAGAATTAAAAATCAAAATAAATATTCTAAACCACGTACAGTAGGAGGTATTTCTGATAAGCCCGCAAGTACAATGTGGCGTATATACATGAGTATGTAATATCCACACTTAATATCATCGTCTTGTATCAGACACTAATTAGGCACAAAACTAAGTATATTATAATATGATCATTAAAATTCACTCAATTGAAAAATATAATCTAGTTATAATACCTTTACAGTCTTTACTTTAACTGTAAACTTTTTCTTTTGAAGACACGTCATACAAAAATTTATCATCGAACTGTCAAAATACAGAAAGTATTTATGCACAATAAAGCAATAATTATTTATTAAAAATATAAATAGAAATATTTACTTACCGATCGACGATATATTTAAGTTGCTGTCGATAAGGCTGACTGACAGGATCCATCCAATATATGCATAATCTGTACGGATTCAATGCAGCTAACATCCAATGGTCGCTATTAAAAGATTAAATGTTAATTATAAATTTTAATATACTTGAAAAATTAAATTTTAGTATTTTTAAAAAATTTGTTGAAACTTACCCACTATTATAAGGAATAATAACCAATGAATTTTGTCTGGCTTCTATTATTCTATTTCTCAATGCTGTGGCGCATTGGTTCTTATCATTTATTAAACCTGCAATGCTTTGTGGATCCGCAAAGCAATATTTACCTCTCAAATTACTATCTGCTCTTATTTGATTATATAAACACCTGTATGAACATAACAATATAAAATTAGAATTTTTTATTGAAAAATCTAAATGCATCTACAAAATGTGTATATATATACTTACCCAATGTAAGCACTTATCATCGACTGATTAAAAATTTTTATTTTTATTTTTATTATTATTATTTAAATTAGTACTATTTTGATCTTTATTTTGATTTTCGCGCGAAACAGAGCAATGGTCATTTGCTTGAGGGTACGATGAATTAATCTGAGTTATCCTACCCCAGTTAATTGTTTTTCTCAGCTGAGATAATGAATATAAGCCTGAGGCCTTTGCTTAAAAAAAAGCTTATCTTAGCTATGACTAAAATCTTAAATTTATTTTAAAAATTATTTTATATCTCATTTTACACAAAAGAAAAGGACTAATTATAAAAAAAAAAGATCTATCTTTCAGGGGTTCACTAAAAACTTTACTGTTGGCAGGTCTCTTTGTATGTGTTGTCCGGAAAGAGGAGGACTTAATGATTATTCGTTTTAACATTAAACAATCACTTTATTTCACATATAACACAATTTTTAATATAATTAACTTATTTTATTTTACGTCATACATATTTTTTTAAAAATCTTCACAAAAAATTTTCAAATCATCTTTTTTTCCTCCAACCAAACAAATTTTAGTTTAGTTGTTAATCCGACTTACCTCAGAATCCCTTTTGGCAATTTAAGTATGACCTGATATAAAAATTAAAACCAAATCAAAACCAAAACTTAAAATTTATCCAATTTTGTCACATAAACAGTGAACTTACTTGAGAGAAAGTGGGATGCTGATGTAAAAAAAAGGCGAAGGGAAATCAGGCTGAATTGCCTCACCAAATCTCAGAAAAAGAAGTGGAAGAAGATGCGTAGCGAAGAAAGATGAAGGGAGATCAAGCTGAGAATAGCCTCTCTAAAGCCCAAAGGAAGAAGTGAAAAAAAAAGCCCAGCATACGAAGATGGAGAAAATGCGTTATCTTCTATTCTAAGCTCTTACACCAATAATTGATATCGGGCAGCCATCTCCGAAGATAAATGGGTTAGGGACGCGATATGAGGTTAAGTACTCCAAGTTAGGGCTAGAGGATTTTAAACTAGTTTGAGGATTTTAAAGTGTGCAAGGCCGCTCACGCATTATTTCCGGCCACTACCCGCACAACGGCAATGCATGCCATCGTGCATCCCTTAATTTTATTTTATTTTTTATTATTATGATTGAGGACGATTGACCACTGTGGATTAGCAAGATCTTCAACATAGAAAACTTATTTAGCTTGGTTTGCGAGAATGAAACAATCATCTTTATGACCAATCCGATTAAAATTGACTAATGTAAAGCCCATCTCGTTAATTTTGCTCCAACCATTACTATCTACCCATAAGCATTTGAATAATGGAATACAAAAACCAATATAATCAAGTTCCCATATCTCTTCAATAATACCAAAGTAGCACAAATCACCAATATGAAAATTTTTAACTTTTGCACTTGATATTTGCATTGTTTGAGCAATTAAAGAAACCCCGCTATTCTGAACAATTCGTTTATTGTCCCGTTCTTTAGTGAAAAAGCGATATCCATTGATAATATATCCATCGTACTTCACCATACAGTGATTTGGTAAAAATACTAAATACTTCAATGACTTATCGATGTTAGCACTTTCTGTTCCACATAATAATGTAGATATACGACAGCCAAACCATTCAATGAACTCTTTGATGTGCTTATTCTGAATCTATATTTCATTTCGTGCATTTAAACGATTTTCACTTCGTAATTGTTCTTTGTGCTCTTCAATAAATAAATCCACAACCACTTAATCACGCAAAACATACAAATGTGCCTGCCTTAACATGTTAATATCTACAACATAAGACTTCCCTGATGTAACACCTCTTCCGTACTTGTCAACTGCGGTATGATCAATAGGAACTCCAATTGGGTTAATATTATGTAAGTATTCATTATAAAATTCTACGACTTTTTCAGCGACATAATTCTCAATCATGCAAGCTTCTGGCTGTAACGATTACGAACATATCTTTTGAGTATTTTCGTATATCGCTCGAAAGGATACATCCACCGCAAAAAAAAAGGTCCACAGAGTTGTACCTCTCTTACTAAATGAACTGTCAAGTATACCATGATATCAAAAAATGAAGGTGAAAAGAACATCTCTAACTCACAAATTATTTTAATAATACAAACTTGAAGTGCATCTAACTTGAGAGGATCTACAGTTTTAGCACATAAAGAGTTGAAGAAGAAATATAGCCTCGTTATTGCACTCTGAAGTTTAGCATCCAAACTGCCTCTGATAGCTACAGGTAACAATTGTTGCATTAACAGGTGACAATCATGCGATTTCAAATTATTCAATTTCAATTCTCTGAGATTTACATGACTTTTCAGGTTTGAAGAATAACCATCTGGTACCTTTAACTCATACAAAATCTTACAAAATCGCTTCTTCTCCTCTTTCGTGAATGTATAACATGCATGTGGAAGACAAGTTCAGCTAACCATATCTAATCGTGCATTTATACTATCTTTACTTTTTCCAATGGTATTTAATAGTGTACCAAAAATACTATCACAAATATTTTTTTCTATATGCATGACATCTAAATTATGACGCACATGCAAATATTCCCAATACTCAAGGTCAAAAAAAAATTGATCTTCTTTTCCAATAATTTATTTTTAGAGGATCTTGACCTATGGTGCTCAAAACTTGTATCAACTCTTTCCCATTAAGTAGGCGTGGAGCCTTCTCAAACTCAGCATTACCATCGAAAACTTTTTTTTTTGGCGAAACACATGATCTCGAGGCAACCACTTTCTGTGACACATGTAACATAATTTCTTTCCATGTTTTAAATACTGTGCATTAGTCTTATCACACAAATAACACATGCATAGTAACCTTTAACACTGCATCCCGCCAAATTACCATAGGCTGGATAGTCATTCACAGTTCATATAAGTGCTGTCCTTAATGTAAATAGCTCATGCCGGTAAGCATCATATGTCTGCACATAACTTTTTAAGATCATCTATAAGTGGAGAAAGATAAACATCTATTTTATTTTCAGGTTGCTTCGGTCCAGATATCAACAAAGTCAACATGATAAATTTACATTTCATGCATAAATTAGGAGGTAAATTATAAATAACCAAGAAAACAGGCCAACAACTGTGCTGACTACTTTGAACACTGTGTGGATTAAAGCCATCAGTGCACAGCCCAAGTCT
Organism: Apostasia ramifera; assembly: GCA_019297695.1. Taxonomy (NCBI): domain Eukaryota; kingdom Viridiplantae; phylum Streptophyta; class Magnoliopsida; order Asparagales; family Orchidaceae; genus Apostasia; species Apostasia ramifera. The sequence goes on along the minus strand of JAEMOT010002861.1, from coordinate 118,844 downwards.
TAAATTTCTCGGATCTTCAGCAAACTTTGGAAATCTAATATCGAAAGATTTTCATTGTGGTGAATCAGTAGAGTGTCGCATCATTCTATTAAATACATGTTCTTCACCATCAGCATGCCAAGTAAAATTTTTAGCATATTCTTTATTTTGAAATAGTCTTATAAAGCGCGGTATCGGGGGCAAATACCACAAAATTTTTTCTGAAATATCATATTTTTCTTTAATGTCATCTGCACACAGCTTCCATCTTGATTTTCCACATTCTGGATATTATTTTAATCCACTATACTCATTCCGATATAAAATACAATCATTAGGACATGCGTTGATCTTCTCATAATGCATTTCTAACTTACGAAGCGTTTTCTTTGCTTCGTAAGTTGAATTCGGAAGTTGATTGGGAGCTGGTAACATATCTTTTATAAGAATAAGCAACTCTGTAAAGCACTTGTTGCTTACACCATTTGCTGCCTTTAATTTAAATAAACGCATTAGTGCGGAAAATTTAGTAAAACTTTTACAGTTAGGATATAATGGACTCTTAGCCTCTTGAAGCAATTTTTCAAACTGTTCTGGAGCTTCTGATAAATTATTTTCAATATCCCAAACTAGATCTTCCATTCTATTTTTCTCGACTGTATTTTTAATGTTAACATTAGCATCTGCACATGTAGATGATGTACTTCTCTCAATATTATTCATTTCATTTCTTACAGATTCACCGTGCCAAATCCATCTTTCATAAGTCTCATCAAATCCATGAAAAAATAAATGATCTTTCACAATATTGGCTTCAAATAATTTCATATTTTCACATCTCAAGTACGAACATCTTATTCTGCCATTAACTAAACATTCATTTTTCAGTGCGAAATCTATAAAGGAATTTACTCCATTGTCATATTCAAATGATCGTCTATCCATTTTAATCCAAGATCGATCCATATATAACTACCTATATGATAAGGCATAATATAATTAATATATGATAAGGCATAATATAATTAATGTGTGTTAATTAATTCAGCTTAGATACTAAAAAAATTCTACTTATACATCAGAATGAACGTATAAATAAACTGAAAAAAAAGAATAATTATTATTTACCTTATGTGAAATTAAGAAGAAACAATAGTTGAAATTTCTGAATCCCAATATTTTGCAATCAACCTGAAAAAATAATAATAAAATAAAAAAAAAGAAGTAGATTTACCTTAAGAGATTAATTTTTGAATCCAAATATTTCGGCTAAAAACAAAAATGAAGAAGAAGAAGAAGAAAATGGTGGAAGAAAGTGAAGTTTGCTATATCCGACTTCGGCGGGGGTGTAGGGCCGGGAATGCGGCTAGATCTGAGGTCAGTCGGCGAGGGAGTAGGGACGCGAATGCTGCTAGATTCGGCGTCGGGTAGGGTGTAGGGCCGCGATGAGGCTAGATCTAGCCTTGGTGAGGGTGTAGGCAGCGAATGTGGCTAGATCTAGCGTCGGCCGGCGTCGGCGAGGGAGTAGGGCCGAGAATGCAGCTAGATCCGGCATCGGGGTGGTATATCCGGCGTCGGCGAAAGTATGGGGGGAATGGCAGCCAAAAAAAAGGAAGATGGAAGAGGAGATCGACGAGCACAGCTTGATCCGGCTAGGTGAAGTCCATCGGCAACGAGCAACCCTTGCGTCGCAACGTTCCAAAATGCAAGCTTAGAGAGATCTAGGGTTTTCCGTTTGAAACAAATGAACTATAGGGTTTTCTGTTTGAAACAAATGAGCCAATTGATGCAAGCGAGCAGTATATAATTACCTTTAGACGGCAGTTGACTCAGCCAACCGCCGTCTACATCGAGCCCTTTAGACGGCGGTTGGCTGCGTCAACCGCCGTGTAACGTATAGACGGCAGTTGACACAGCCAACTGCCGTCTAATGCTATACGTTACACGGAGGTTGGGTGAGTCAACCGCCATCTCAAGTGCATCAATTTCAGGTCGACCTGAGGTGGACCCGAGGTCGACCTTCCGCAGCGACTTTCAACAGAAATTTTGGTCATCTTGGGGGATTTTTTCAGGTCGACCTAAGGTCGACCGAAGTATACATGGCGGTTGACGCACCAACCGCCCTCTAAAGTGCTGACGTTAGACGACGGTTGCTTTAGTGAACCGCCGTTGAAAATATATCTACAGCGGTTCACATTGTCAACCGCCGTATAAGGTTTTGTCGAAAAATTTTTGCAGTTGTTTCTCTTTTTAACCGCTTTTATAAATGTGCCGTAAAATACATATATTGTACCAGTGATTAGATCTACTGGATGATGCACCAAAAGCCATTGAAGTAGCTCTTGTAGATGCTACACACACTAGTAGAGGAAAGCCGTTTTACGACGGTTAAAAACCACCTTAAAATATCTAACGCAACCGCCACTTATTCGAATGCCGTAGAAGATTGCAGTCCTTTAACGGTGATTCCAAACCGCCATTAAAGATATCTTTAAAAGGCAGTTGAACATTGTGAACCGCCGTTTGAAAGAATTATAGGTAGCGGTTCTATATGTAGAACCGCCGTCTATTACTAGGCTATAGACGACGATTATACTTAGAGAACCGTCGTCTATAGTATAGAAGGCGGTTGAGCTACAACCGCCTTCTATAGTATAGAGGGCGGTTGAGCTACAACCGCCTTCTATAGTATAGAGGGCGGTTGAGCTACAACCGCCTTCTATAGTATAGAGGGCCGTTGAAAATGTCAACCGCCTTCTATTATTTTTATTTTTAACAATAAATTTTTTCAAAAAATTAAAAATTATCCATACATAAAAAATATATCCACAACAAAGAATATATGCAACATCTCCCATATAGTTCAGTTCACATATAATATATTTACCAGCAACAAAAATACATTATAACAATATGAATACATTGTTCAGTTCACATATAACAGATCAATCACAATATATATCATTAATTCAACTAGCAACATTTGACGTTAAATTACATAAAGCCATAAAAAAAGCACATTATGAATACAAGTAAAAAAAAATCTTTATAAGCCATATGATTTTTAAAAGGCTAGTGACAATTATTCTTCAAGTTCTGTTTCTGCAAAATATTATACAAATATAAAATAAATAAAATTTTAATTATTCTCTTACAAATTTGAGAGTCACAAAATTAAATGAAGAGTATTTCTTTATTGGAATGTTAAAAATTAACAAAATAAATTTATAAATAAAATTAGGTAAATAGCATCGTATGGGCAAATAGATCCCTCGAACATTTAAATGTAGCAAACTAGTCCTCCAGTTTGATGAAATATGCACATAGGTCCTTGGGCCGTAACAAACTTTAGAAATCACCCTCTCTCTCCTCCCCACATCTCTTTCTCGTCCCAATCATCGCACACGGGTGACGTCGCCAAACCCCAGCGGTTGCGCGGGGTGTGCGACCCACCGATGGCTGCGCGGCCGCGGACAGGTCGCGCTGGTGTCGCCCGTGCGCGAGGATCAGGAGGAGAGAGAGAGGTGCCTCTCTCTCCTCCCAATCACCGCGCACGGGCGACGCTGGGCAGCTGGACCCGTGCGACCCACCAGGGGCCGCGCGACCCGCTGATTGGGGAGGGTCCGCCTCTCTCTCCTCCCGATCCTTGCGCACGGGAGACGACCGCGCGACCCGCCGACGGCAGCTCGGGCGCAACGCGACCGCCTTTCAGTTGCACATGCCGCGCGACCGCAGCATTGCCCATGCGCGCAGCTTTACCTATATAATAAAATATTTTCTTTTTTTTTACCTAAATTTATCCTCCAATCAAACAAGCCTAATATGCAAAATTCAAATTACTTACAATCCTGGTCTCTAGCTCTTCAGAGGCTGCATTGATGTAACGACCATCCTTTCTCTTGTGAGCAGCTTTCCATAGGTATGATCTAAGAATAGGATCCTGAGTTTCAATTTCGTTTTGCTATAAAATAGTTTTATATAAATAATCATATTCTATTTTAAATACAAATAAAAAGTAAATATTAGTATGCCGATCTATCATTTCCTATTCCAAATCTGCATAATCCTTCCTTGAGATAGTATGATAGTATTTCTGATATTTTGCCCTATCTACAACTGCACGACTCTTATTCTATATAAGATATTAGTATGTGTTACAACTATTTCAGCTAACAAATATGAAATTAAAAGAAATTTACCTGAAATTTTTCAGAGATATGATAGTTGACAAATAAATTCCAATCCTGTTGAGAAACAAAATTGTATTCCTCGGGAATAACATATCGAGCTTCTTTATTTTGCTACTCGACAAATTTCTTGTACATAAAGAATTTTCTTGTCCTCCACATCTTTCCCATATGAACAAACAATTTATCATGCAGCTTGTCCACTCTATCAAATGTATTCTACAAGAAACACAACAAAAATATTAACAAATTATACATTTTTTTAAAAAAATAAAGAAAATATTTTACCGTTATTTATTCCCACATTATCCGTTTATTTGATTCTTAAACTTCACACCAGTTAATACATGAGATAAGGGTTTTATGATGAACTGTTACTCCCAAATAACTCATCAGTTAGACTGTATTTCTCCTAGGTACTGACAAACTATTAACTATCTCAATTGTTAATTTTTTATTATTCTTTTTATTTGTTGTTAATTTCAACAATTGAGTTAAACCTCTTTTCTCTTAAAATTCGAAGAAGATGATTGATCCGCCATCAAACTGTAATTGAGATAGTAATATGAATTGGAAAAAGCTCATTATAAGAGAAAAATTAATACAAATATAATAAAATTTTATAATAAATAGAATGAATTAAAATTACTATTTGCTATTTTTTTATTTCTTCCCTAATTTATTTACTAACTCAATATCATCTTCACTTTCAATTATATAGATAGGAGCCTCATCAGAATTATCATACATGATCATAGACATTCTTACCATTGTCGATCAGTAGGATTTTCAATATAAAAAACTTATTTAGCATGATTTGCAAGGATAAAATAATCATCTTTATGACCAATTCGATTAAAGTCGACTAATATAAAATCGAACTCGTCAATTTTGCTTCCACCATTATTATCTACCCATAAACATTTGAATAATGGAATACGAAAACTAATGTAATCAAATTCTCATATCTCTTCAATAGTATCATAGTAGCACAAATCACCTATATATAGATTTTTATTTTTTGCACTTGATATTTGCATTGTTTGAGCAATTAAAGAAACCCTGCTATTCTGAACAACTCGCTTGTTGTCTCGTTCTTTAGTGAAAAAGCGATCCATTGATAATGTATCCATCATATTTGACCATACAGTGACTCGGTAAAAATGATAAATACTTCAATGACTTATTGATATTAGCATTTTTTGTTCCAAGACATAATGTAGGTATACGATATTTAAACCATTCAATGAACTATTTGATGTGCTTATTCTAAGTCCATATTTTATTTTATGTATGTAAAGGATTTTTACTTCGCAGCTATTCTTTGTGCTCTTCAATATCTGTATCCACAACTACTGAATTATGTAAAACATACAAATGTGTCTGTCTTAACATATTAATATCCACAATTTGGGACTTCCCTGATGTAATGCCTCTTTCGTACTTATCTACTGTAGTATGATCAATGAGAACTCTAATTGAGTTAACATTATGTAAATATTCATTACAAAATTCTATGACCTCTTTAGCCACATAGTTGTCAATCATACAAGCTTTTGGTATTCTTTGAATATTTTCATATATCGCTCGAAAGGATACATCTACCGCAAAAAAATAGGCCCACAAAGTTGTACTTCTCTTACTAAACGAACTGTTAAGTGTAGCATGATATCAAAAATAAAGGTGAAAAGAACTTAGCTCAGCATGACAATAGTTATATTTAAACAACTTGTTACCACCACCATGTCCAAGGCTATCAAGCCTTGTTACATATTTTTACAATGAAAAAAGATCATTCCCAGATGTGTTATCAGTAGCTTGGGATTCTTCAGCTTGAGACATTTGTAAATTTTCTTAAGAATTAAATTAAATATAAACTCTAGTTTACTTATTCTTATCCATGATAAACACATGATAAATCCAGTGAACATTAGTTCAATATAAAAATGACTAATTATAAGTTCATGACAAAACTAACAATAAGCAGAACATCAACTCAGTAATAACAATAAGCAGAACCAATTCAATAGCTGTGAACCTTCAGGAAAGAGCAAAACATCTGAAACAAAGCAGACAAACAACAAAAAAGATGTTTCTAACATGATAACATCTAATACTAAAGGAGAATCGCTAATTAAGCCAACAGAAATAAAAAGTAAAGCCATAAAATAACATGATGAAAGAACAATAGAATGTCAACTAGTTAGAAACAAACGGATGAAAGCAAGGATTCGTTTTCACTTTTGTTGCTCTTTCTCATTTTCTTTTTGGAATCCTTTTTTGTCTTTGTCAAATCACCTTCCTCGTGACTGAATGATTTCTGATGTCTTTCAATCCTAAACTCTATCTACATCTCTATCACCCTCCTCCCATTATTGGTTTAGTTATCTGTTTTATTTCCTGGAGTAATTTGATTTTCAGCACTATTCTATAAAATTATTTCTCTGCAAACTGCTTTTCTATAATTAAGTTGGTTTTGATCTAATTTCATTCAACCTCATTCTGTACTAATCCTCATGCATACATGTAAGAAAATTATTAATGTTTCATACAGTTTTCAAGATGTAGAAATGACTCATTTTTGCCTTTTCTTTTCTAATGCAATGATTGTGTAGTCATTGCATGTGCATGGGAAACACCTGAGCCCACTTGTTCTTCTTGTTAAGAGGTTTTACTTGAAATATAAAATTGCTTAAATAAATAGGATCTCTACATTACTATCAACATATTTTTTATGAATACGACTTCTTGTAAATGAAAATCCGCTAACTCATGGCCAAGGAAACATAACAATCCACTGATCCGGCAACAATGGCAAGCTAAGGGAAACAATAGAGCAACTCAAAATTCAGCTACAATAGAGCAAATCAGAAATCCTATAAAGGTCGGCGTAGTGCGACGTGTGCAGTTTACCTCAGTGTTTTGAAGGAGAAGTGGGGATGACCGGCGACCGTGGCCAACGACGTGCGCAGGTTAGGAGGAAGGCGAGGTCGAGTAATCGTGCGTGCGAAAGTAGCCGGCGAGCCACGAGAGTTGATCCATGCGAGGCGAAAGCTGCAAGAGCTGTGGCAAGAGTGCGAGAAAGAGAAATCGGCGAGTCACGAGAGATGATCCGCGTGAGGCGACTGCAGTGAGAACTCGAGGAAGAGGAGCTGGCGAGCCGCGAGAGCTGCGACGAGAGCACGAGGAAGACGAGCTGGAGAGCCCATGAGAGACGATCGGCGCGAGCGCTGCCGCAGGCCGACGATTCGCGATGTGAGGGAGGAGCAGATTCGCAGCAGCCGTCGGAGTTAGGGAAGCCCGTGCAGGAGGAGCAGGTTTCACGATTAGATTTAGGGTTTATGTGATTTTATTTTAAATATACTTTTGTAATAAAAAATTAAAATAATTTTTTAAAATAAGTGTCTCAAAATATCATGCATAAGTGTCCAGCAGTGTTCGAAAGTGTCCCACCGTGTCCTCAAGTATTCTAGCGTATCCGAGGAGTGTCGGGATTTTTTTTAATGTTATTTAATTCGAACACGGTGCCACCCCGTGTCCCAATGTATCCGTGTCCTAAACAGTGTCTGACACGACTCTTCATGTAAAATAAAAGTGTTCATGCTTCTTAGCTTAGGGACAAGTAAGAAAAACCTCTCTGCGCTCAGGGAGATTCAAAGCTAAAATAGAAATAAGAATCCGAATGACCCTTATGGGTCGTACAAGAAATAAATAACTTAATTTAAAATTTTACACAAACTATATGTGCAAGTAAACTTAACATTTTAGAGAAAAACTTAGTATTATCTTTTTTAATATTCTGTGAAATGTAACGATCAAGGAAAGATAAAGAGAGATAAAACTCGATAAAATATTTCAGTACGATATAAAATCAGGTAAACAGAAACTTCAAAAACTTTTTTCCAAAATAATATACAGTAAATGCACCTAAAAATGTTTCTATAGATGCAGTACCATCTGAGTAATTTATTATAAAACTTTTAAATTTTTTAAATTTTATACGATTTATAAAAAAAATTTACTCGTGTAATTTGAATTTTTTGAAAATCTTAATTCGTCCGAAAAATAAATAAAAAATAAAAAATCATATAAAAAACAAGAAAATCATGAAATAAATTTAGTTATATTTATTTTAATTTTCTCCAGATAAATGAATTATAAATTTTTTATACTTATATGATAATTTAAAATTTTAGAGCGAATGCGTCTTTAAAATTAACTTTTCAACTTAATGCTATTTTTCTTAGTAATTTTTTATTAACTTCATTTCTCTTTATTCTTGGCTTATTTTCGTCAATCTTGGGTCAAAATCATCTCGACGATCAACTTTCTTTGAGCCTGAAAGGTTTAAATATAATATGTACTAATAATTTAAAAATTAATCAAATATATTATTATTAATGCATTTGTTATTATTAAAATCGATGAGGGTTCAATAATATTAAATAAAAAATATTGGGTAATATTAATATTTAATATTTCAAAAAAAAGCCTAAAATAAAATGAAAACAT
>JAEMOT010002861.1:91051-109862 GCA_019297695.1 Apostasia ramifera | reverse complement strand
ATATATATTTGAAGATTTTAAATGTCACTTCAAAGTTACTATTATTATCTTCAATCCAGTTTGAATATTTATATTTTAAAACTGAAAATTCAAGGTAATAAGGCAAGGAAATACCAAGATAGAACACACAAAATTTAATTTAATGCACTAATCTTTAATTACTTCACTAACAAAATATTATTAACTAATAATTAATAAAAAAACACCATTTTAGAGTCTAATTAACTCCAACCTGTTTGTTTGTAAAATTAAATTTAATAAAGTTAAAATTAAATTTAAATAAAGATATATTTTTTATTAAAAATTATGAATAGTATGAAATAAAATTAATTATTATATTGAATATATGAAAGGTGTAGTATAAATTAATTATTAATTTGACAATATTTGTAAGATATAAAATAAAAATAATTTTTAATATTAAATTTTATATATAATATAATAAATTTATTTAAAATTAATCTAAAGGATATTTAATTCGTTATTATCTTGGTGTTATAATATATAATCTAGATATCATATTTTGACTAATAATTTTATAATATAATAAAAAATTATTTATAAATATTATTAAATTAAATAACTATTTTTTTAAATAATATAATATAAGATAATATTAAATTAAATCCCCTAAATTAATTTTAAACTCTTAAATAAATAGAGCCAAATGGTAGAGTCAAGCTATTGCTGCTAGATTCCAAGTCAGAGCCAAACTAGCAATCAACGCCACGCTAGACTCCAAGCTGATCCGAGGCAGGCCCGCGCTAGGCTCCAAGCTGATCCGAGGCAGGGCAGCGCCAGGCTCTATGTAGAAGCCGAGCCTAAGCTACGGCTTGGGAGTCCAGCGCGCATAGCCAAACTCTAAATAGTGCTCCATTTATAAATTATTAACTAATAATGATCTATTAGCTAATTAATTAAACATTAGTGCCGAACACACAACTCCATTTATATATTAATGTGAAATCAATTGAAATACCACTTCGTCATAATATAAATTTTAATATTAAAATTTAATTTTATGACACATTATATATATATTTTATTAAAAAAATTAATCATTTTCACATGAAATACAATTCTCAATAATAAAACTAATTCTAAATAATATCATAACATTAAATAAACTCTCTAACCACAAAACATAAATCCAAATAATCAAATATAATAAAAAATAAAAACAATGCTAGCAAAGTTGTTTTGAGTCTGACCTCCAAAAATACAAAAGAAAATAAAACAGATATTCCTGAAAAGCATAATGACAAAGTTAGTATATATTTAAACATAAAATATTAAATTTATTTAATATCATAAAATTAAAATAATTTATTTTACATTATACATAAATATTGATATTTTTTTTTTCTTTCCAATCTAAAAAATCATCACTTATCATAGGCATAAGGAGATAATATCACTACAATTGTTAGTTGATAAGAATATCTGCGAAAATATCTTGTGGGATTATTGAAATCTCTCTCCCAGTCGATATTTTTTTGTACCATGGATGGCAAGAATTTGCATAATTTTATTAATGAACAGTCAAGAAGATAGCATATGTGCTCACAGAAAAACACAAAACAAATATAACAATAAAAAAAATAAAATAATAACAATAATTTAAATGCCCCATGAAGGATTACAATATACACATGTGGAAAGCAGACTATGACAATTTTGATTTTTATAAAAATATATTTTTGATTAGCTTAAATTTGTTATTATTATTATTTTTAAAGGAAATTTATTATTATTGTTTTTGGAACTTATAAAACTTACAAAACCTTAATTTAACTTTAATTTTGAAAATTAAAGTTGTAGTTGAACACACTTTTTTGATACCTTCAGATAAAATTAAAACTCACCAAGCTTAATAAATGACTGAAGTTAATTCTTTAAAATTAGAAGTTGAGATAAAAAAAGAAGCTCCCAAAAATTACCCAGTTAGAATTTTTTTTTTTAATCGCAGCTACTTAGCCTTAAGACAGAAGAGCATGCCTTGAATGAAAATTACTTCAGTTCACCTTGTGAAATTATAATATAGTTCTCTTAAGTTTCAAGTTTCATTATATTTTAACATTAGAGTCCTTGTGAAACTATTTACTTTTCTGTTCAGTCCTTTCATTAGTTATCCAGTTCAATAAAGAAGTAAATCATTCACATATGACATAACTTCCAAGGCCAAGAAAGACAATAATTTTGATAACTTCAAGACCTGAGAGTGAACTGCAAATCTCTCAGACTTATACGCAATTTATCCTATCCATAACAATCTAGATATATATTTTTTGGGGACAGCATTAATACAAAAAGCTACATATAATGCAAACACAGTAAAATTTCTGAGAAGCAAAACACATCAACTATTCGCTCGCTAATGGCACCGTGTCGCGTGGTTCCGTTGGACCCTACATCAGACGCCACTTGATGACAAAATAGATAGTGGAAGACAAAACGGATGGTTTGGTTGGCCTTACCAGACCATCCAACTCTACAATAGATCGTCTGGTTGATCTGATCGAATGGTCCATCACATAAGCAAGTATACTTATACCAACAGCAATATCCATCCAGAAAAGTATATATAGGTTGAGGTTAAATAAGTATCAATTGAAGAGGATATGAGCATATGTGATACCTACTGATTTCAAGCTAGCTATACCTATTTTTCTGAACAAATAACTACCGTTGGTATATGTGTTAGTACATATATATGTACTTACCCATGTGGTGGGGTAGATTGAACAGCCCGATCATTCCAACTTGACAGTACGATTATCTTCGGCTGTCCAAGCCCATTCACATGGTCTATTGTGGGGTCAAACGATCTGGTAAGACCAACCGGACCGTCCGTACGTCATCCGCTCAATCCACTTCGCTGTCAAACAACATCTACTATGCAGTCCACCAGCACCACACCGCATAGTGCCATTCGGGAGCGAATGGCCATGTCAATAATTTCTCAAATGAGTAAAATTTCTAAAATAGTCATCACTGATCATTATCATTTATAAATCATTGTTGGCTTATTAACTATCTGATAAAATCTGCTAAAAAATAATAAAAATGAAAGAGGATATGCAATATGACTGATCAGTGTTTCACCCAAATATGCACAGGCACAATCAATGATCTATGCACGTACAAAAATTTATATGAAGAATTCATGAAAAGTAGAAACTCAACAATCAATTGGCTATCTGAAGCCTTAAGAGCTAAGGTGACTTCACAGCAAATATAAACCAAAGCTACTTAAACTTTTGTGATAGAAGCCACTAAGCCCCAACATAGAAAAATGAATAGATTTTTTCCTTTGATGTGACCCAAAATTTCACACTCTTTTCCTCCAAAATTATTAGAAATTTATAGCAAAGTAAATTTCACTCATCAAGAAAACAAAGGAACTTGGGGTCACCTAGTCTCATGCTATTCAATGATAGAGAGTCGGAGACGTACTTCTTTCTCAATTTTAACTAAAGCTCATCCTAAGTCTCAATCCGACTAAATCTACCCTAATGTCAAAGTCACTCAACATTTTCAAGATACTGTCTAGCTTATGTAGTAAGCCTTTGCAAAGCAAATCTTCTCATTCAAAATAGCAGTCCAAGTTCATTTCCCAAACCGAGAATGCATCGGGTCCAATCTACTATCTAAATATGACAGGCTCAGATGACATACAAATTGATTACGAGAAAAAAAAAATGCAAGAACCAATGCCCAGATAAGGTGTCCCAATAAATTTACTCAAAATAATAATAATAATTACCACAATCTAAAAGAAAATGCGTCTCATATTGAATCCAAAATCAATGAATTTAGTGGCCAATTAGCCGCAATCAAACACAATTATTTTCCAATTAAAACTCTACAATTATTTCAATAGATTGATGTTAAACAATAATTTACTAATTTATTAAGGTTATTGAGTTTTACTTAATAAATAAGATTTTGAGAATTGATGATTTAAATAAGATTTCTCTCAAATTCAAATTCCAAAAGTAATTGATCTTATTCAATCTCAAATCCCTTAATTCAAGAAAAACTCAACAATCCAAAAGAACAAAATAATTTGGGACCAGCAAAATAATAACTTGATAGAAATCATACCTAATGATTTGTGCGCATGCCGAGTCAATTCAAGGGATGCTGGAGGTAGATCTGAATCAAGGCCTAGTTAAACTTACAGGTATATGTCTTCACAGGTAAATGGCTCGGATGATTTTGTGGCTGTCTGGGCTGGGGAATGCTCACTGAAGATGTGAAGATGGAATTCGCGAGTAGATAGCTCTCGAAAGCGGAACGGAGGCAACTCATCTGAGGCGAGATGTAGGCTTATGGAACCAGCGAGCTTCCCACGACTACGGAAAGTGGCAGGGGTGTGCAAGATTGAGTTTGAATCAAATTGTATTCAATCCGAAATTTTTTTACAAAGTCTAGCCATTACAGTAGCATAGAAGCTTTTTATACAGAGAGCTAGTTGCATTGAGGTTGAAAACGAAAAATGAAACATGAAATAACACAAAAAATAAAATACCACAAATGTTTAGGACAAATAAAGAAAACAAAATACAAATTACAATCAAATCATCCATAAAAATGGCAAATCCCTACTCTTCTCAAATCATTTAAGAATCTTTAATCAGCCCCAGCTAACTTGGAATCTTCAATCAAATCATATCTAAGTTCTTCCACGATTCAAATCAATGTCAAATCTTTGTGAACTTCTAATCAACTAAATCTAGAATCAACCATGGAGTAGATCAGTGTCCCACAAAACTGAGCTCAAGCTTGTCCTTTTATTTGCACAAGAACATAGTTGTCAAAGCTCTTGTTTATTGGATGAGCGTAAACAACAAAAAGACGGGCCTGAAACAACAAAAAAACTGGAGCAAGCACAGGACTATAGCCACATTCTACCTAATACTAACTCTGATATAGCTCAGAGAAGCTTTATGAAATCTCCCCTTCAACTAACATGGCAACTACAGCTCTGCTGAAAAATCAAGATCCAAAATTTCTTATCTGCGCGAAGCGTTATCACATTGCAAACCAATTATTTCCTCATCCATTTCACAACATAACCAATTATGGTGGTAACCATGATTATCATAAAAAGATAGGATACACTGTTGATCCAAGAATCAGCCTTATTATAATTTAAGATTCATTTCTCACCCAACAAGACTTGCAATACTACCACAAAGTAAGTTATGCTCTTTAAAGCACATTGCTATTGTTATTCAACAGAACTGTCCAGCATGTCATACATTGCATCACTAATTTTTCACAACTAATTGATGTTTGATATCACCCTTCAACCAGCTTTCATTTTCTCCTTAAACCTCTTATTTTCAAAACTCACTAATTTGCTTTCAACTTCATGATTAGCAAAGGTCAATACATAAAAGAAATTGCACGTGGCCACATGATTTTAAATATTTGCAAGAACGAACTTCAATGTTTATCCGACAACGATGATGCCAAAACTCACCAATTTGCTTTCAACTTCATGACTAGCAGAGGTCGATACATAAAAGAAATTACATGTGGCCACATGATTTTAAATATATGCAAGAACAAAGTTTAATGTTTGTCTGACAACAATGATGTTGTCGATCAAAACTATCATCTGGAACAACCTCCAGCTGCAACGAAGGAGGCACAATAGAATATTGGAGTTACTACATCAACCCAATCGTTTGCAATTGTAACTCAAGCTCATAGTAAACATAGAAATGTGTAAGAGTTTTTTGGCGTTATTTCAAAATTGCATAATAACACAAACACAGTAGAACAATTCATAGTTTGTAAAGCATGTAAGAAAATATTCGTGCAAACCAGAAGGTGTTCATAAAGAGACTGACATCTTCAAAAAGCATTTCATAAAGTACCATAAAATTGATGAAAGAACGTGCCAATCAACCACTACAGAAGCCCCTCAAGCGCAACTCAAATCGCAAGCTAGGTTGACAACTTGGATGTTTCATAACAACAAAACACCGTGCATATTAGTACATTTAATTGTAAAAATGGAATAACTAGGTTCTATTTGTGACAAAGAAGGCTATATCGAATACATGATTAAATATGTCCAACCTAACTGCCAATGGATATCAAGACATGCGCTAACAAAGGAGTATTTGGCTATATACAAAGAATATCAAAAAACATTAATAGAATACTTATAAAATTTACTGTGTAAAATTAGCTTAATCTCAAATATATGGATTAGCATTAACGGAAAAAACTACCTTGTCGTGATGTGCTATTAGATTGATGACTAATAGAGCATGCAAAAATGTATTTTATCACTTGACCCACTTGAGCACTTCCATACAGGTATAATCATACAACATACTTCCATACAGGTATTATCCCACCAAGAGGGGTTACCTAAATACAAGTACAATAATATTCAAACTATATTCTAAATGCATGCCAGTTTTTTTGAATTGATGATGGGAGCTTTTTCGACCACTTTAGAAAATGAGTCAAACAAAAATATGGTCATTAATTGATTATATTAATATTTAAGACAAATATTAAATGACACTTTATTTCATGTTCGTTGTGCATGCCACATTACAAATTTGTGTGTTTCTACATACTTTCAAGAAAAACTTTAATCATTGATAAAATTAAGTACATAGCAAAATAGATCTGTAACTCACACATAAGACGTGAGTTACAACAAGTATATCAACATGGAAGGGAGAACTACATCAAATTTTCTCTACCAGTTGAAATGAGGTGGAATTCGCCCAATCATTAAATTGAATCTGTTTTGCCTCATAAAGACATACTTATTGCCTTTTACAACTTCATATTTTGAATGAAAATTATCATTTAGATCCATTACATTAAAGTTTTTTAAATCAACAAAATAAAAGGAAACTAAAGAACAATTTTCTATGTGTTATTGTTTGATCTCTCCTTTATATTGCATTGCATCTTTTCTTAATTCACACCAAAGAAGCACTATTATCAAAACTTTTCTTTCAGAGTATTTTGCATTATTGGGAAGTGATACAAATGCTCAAAGGGCATTTGTATACACAAAGCTCTAAGATATATTTGCCTTTTATTACAGTGAACAAACTAGAAATCAAGAGGCAGCACAATGGATGGTACCAATTGCAAAAAGAAGGCAGACATTTTCAACATACTGAAGGGAGGCAACTGAGAAGCGACTACAGGAAACAATCATATTGGAAGCAGGGGAAAGGAAACTATTACAAATTCATTATCAAAAAAAGGCACCAGCTAACATGAACGAGCTACAATTTTATCAACAGTTGAGAGTTGAAATCAACAATGATATCAATATTCTATTCTAGTCGAAAGGTGCACCAAATAATTTCCCTTTTTTATCTACTATGGTATAAGACGTACTTGCAACACAAGTTTTCATTTATTGTGAAATCAACTTTCAACCTTACAGAATAATTGGTGACTATCGAAACTCTTTGTCAATAACATCCTTATATATGCTAACTTACATATTTTGGTTGGGGGCAGAAAAAGAAATGAATAGCAAAATTGATGAAGAGCATCACTAGTATCGACTCCATCGGTGACGCCGAGCCTAGCTTGAGAGAGTTCGCCACCGACAATCACATACTTTATTTTATTATGTCCATTTTATTTTGTTTTATTTTATTTTGCTTTCTAGGTAGTGTGTTACATGATAATTGTGTTTTGGGTTTTGTGAGATAGTACAAAATGTAATTTGGGGCCTTTTGCATGAGGGAAATATGGGTTTAATCTAAGTAGTTATTGATCTTATTCAATTCAAAGGCCCAATAACCTTATTTTAGCTCAAAAAACCTTATTTTAGCCCAATACTCTCTCTAAATCATGACCATTAGATAACCTAAAATAATATAATGGCCGTGAATGAGAGGATTGGACAATTTATAGTGAATTTGAGGGCGATTAAGGGACTTTTCTAGGGTTTTGAGCCAAAACATCCCCAATTAGGGCCTCTACTATTGCAACTGCCAAAACCCATGGGCTCCCGCCTCCTTCCTATCGCAATACGACCGATCGCCGCTGCAGCAGCCTCTCTAACCGTCGTCTCCATCTACCAAGGTTGCCGCCTCTTGTGAGTGTCACAGCCACCATCATGTTGGATGGCTAGCTATCGTTGCCACAACCCCTTCTCGTTGTCACCATACCCACCAGACGCTGTCGCCGCCCCTTGCAAGGGTTGTTGTCGCCTCTCTAGGGTGTCGCCACTACCGAAAATCGGAGTCGCCACCACCTCTACGTCGGTTCGGCTATCGGTTGATTACTGTTGATCCTATCCATTGGTTAAGGGGTTTGAATCTGATGTTTAGCTTATAGGTTGCAAGCTATCATATGATTTCTTCCTTATTTCTCTATGGAATGGTGTATGGATGTTTAGCTCTCCTTAATGAAGTTAACTAGCTCATGGATGGGTTGTTTTGCTCTTGAATTTTCTAGTTAAATTGTTTGGAACGCTATAGGTCACATCACCTAGCTTTGCTATTTAGATGCTCTTTAATCTTCATTAAATTGAATTTCGATCCTTAAGTCATCTCCAGGTTTTGCATGTTTATGACTATGATTATGCCAAGATAATTTCACTTCAATTAATCATGGAGTTCAACAATCATCATACATTTACATTCATATCTCATGCCATCTAAAATGGTTTAAGAGTAGATTTGCATCAATAATTTAGTAGATGAATTCAAGGACAACAATTCGAAAGAAAAATTTGAAATTTCGAAGCAATTATTACGTAATATTCCTAAATGATTTATTAGTTGTTTTAATTTGTGATTTGAAAAATTACTTTATAATTTCAACGATTTCTAAATTTTGTATCAATTTGTTATTTATTAAATAAGTAAGTAAAGTGAAAAAACCTATATGGGTTAAATGTGTTTGAAATAAAATTGAACTGGTTTGAATAGGTGGGGATACCGATTCCAAACTAGTTTCACAAAATCAAGATGGTTCCAGGTTCTAATTTGGAACCAAATCCCTATCGGTCCGAACTAGTAGCCCAATAAGGGGAGCCAAAACCGACCAGACCAAATCTAGTCTGGTCCAGTATGGCTCAAGCCAATAAGAAGTGCTAACCATTCTAACTTATTTTTCATTCTTTATTTCTATTTCAATTCAGTACAGTTTGTGAGAACTTCTGAGTAAAGAAGGTTTTTAGTGAGTGAAATCTAGTGGAAAAAGAAGTCATAGTAACCTAATGTAAATGGTTTCTCTAACAATCTAGTGGAGAGGAGTCTTTTATGATATTGAAAGCTTTCGAGGGTTTCTTAGTGAAAATGGGGAAATGTATGTAGGTACAAGGGTGTTGAACCACATTACGTGCCCTGCATTTCCTTTTTGCTTCAACTTGCATTTGTAGTTAAACTATTATCTTGTTATTACTGATTGTATTTCAGGTTTAATTATGCATATTTCTAAAAGCATCTATTCAACTCCGCACTTGGATCCTAGAAGGTCTGCATTGTCTTAGACCATTCACAGATAATCTGTAAGACTACTGCCCAGTTCTATATAAATGAAGTATGAAAAATGTGCAGGTTAAACAAAGCATGTGGCATACAACACATTTAGAAGTTCACCAATGTCTAAACAGAATCATATTCAACCCTAATTTCATAACTATCATTTAAGCTCAAAAGTTACGATAACCCACTCAGGAGTAAGAAACAGAGCATCATGCCATCTCATAGTTACAACGTTTTACCTAAGATCTACATTCATCAGACTTAGATCAAGATGAGACTCACATTTCCATCGAAATTGAATCCTTTCAAAAGCAGGATATATATAAAATCCTGCGAACTTTCCCCTCTAACCAGCAGTTTTCCTATCATTCTACATAACCGATCATACCCATTTCTTTTCATCTTCTCAGAAGTCAAACAAAACTTCCAAGCACACCAAACTTAAATCCTGTAGAAAACTAACGAGCACAAGGAGTAAGCTAAGAGTACTCATCTAGAGCAAACTCAAGCCTGCAGAGAGTTCTTGGCAATGGCCTTCATCTGGACGTGATCCAGATCACAGAGTCCACCGGAAGAGGAACAGGTAGGCAGCGCATCGTAGGATCCACCATTGTGCCTCCTCGGAAGGCCACTGCCAGATGTCCAGGCAACGGCTGCATAGACGGCAACAGCGACGACCGCAACGAAGGCGGCGTGAAGCACGAAGGCGAGATCGAGGAGAGCAGCGGCGCGGATACGCGATTCCTCAAGCTCACAGCGGGTGGATCCGTCGGAGACGTCGAGCAGACGATGGCACCCCTCAGGTATGAAGCCCTCAACGTAGAGAGAAAGGCCAGTCTGAAGAGCCCAAAGGCCCTGGAGGGAGACAGAGGCGGCAAGCGCGAGATCTGCTAGGAAAAGGCGAGGATGGAAGGCAAGGGCAAGGGCGAAAGCAGCGGAGGTGGCGGAGACGGTAGACGAGAGGGATTCGCACTTCGACTGGAGATCGGAGGTTTGGTACGCAGAGGAGACAGAGTAGAGGAGGGCGAAAGAAAGGGAGGCAAGAAGGAAGATAAGATCCGGCGGAAGGGGGAGGGGAAGGAGAAGAGAGACAGCAAGGAGAAGGAAGAGAAGGAGGGCGGCGGCGGTCTGGAGGGAGGCGAAGCGGTTGGGGGCAGCGGAAGAGAGGAAGGCGTGGTGGATGATGGACAGGATGAGGGAGAGAATGGCGAGGTAGAGGGGAAGGTGGCTGAGGAAATGATGGCGGTGGCCTGACACAGGAAGGGTGTAGTAGGGACGGGCGATGTAGTCGGCGCCGCCGGCGGCTGGGCGGGAGGAGGATGATGAGGGAGAGAAGGGCTTGAAGAAGGATCGAGCAGCGGAGACAAGGTGGTAAATGCCGTAGGAGAAGAGAACGAAGAAGGCGAAGATATGGTAGAGAAGCAGGGCCATGGCTGCCCGGTCTTCCTTCTCTCTACCCCTTTCCTTTTGTCTGCCTAACAGGCTCACTCACAGAGACGAAGAAAAGAGAGAGAGAGAGAGAGAGAGAGAGAGAGAGAGAGAGAGAACGCGGAAAAAGAACAGCAAAGCCGAGGGTTTGATCTCAAATAAATAAATAAAATATGAATATCATTTTTTTTTTGACAAAATCATGAATAATTTTTTTTGGTGGGAATTCTTATTAAAAGGAGTTGTTGATCTGCCATTGCCTTTTAATCCTACTAACTCATGCAGACTTGCACCTATTAAAGTTATAAATTAAATAAAAAGTAAATTACACTTAAATTTTTAATTTAAAATTTAATATTACATAAATATATGATTTTAAAAATTAATACTTTGACCTTCCATTTTGTAAAAATTATCAAATAAATTATTTTTATTGATCAAATTGTCCACCCTCTCTCCCCCTCTCTTTTCCTCCTATTCCTGTCGGTGTCAATGCTTGCAGAATTATAATAAACGGATTAATTACGTAAGTAATTATGTAACAAATTAATTAATAGTGAATTATAAATCTAATTTAAAAAAATTTCTAATAACTACTATTATTGTACATTTTATTGAGCTATGTAAATTTTTTTTAAATAATAAAAGTAATTTTTCCCGGTTCCGTGATGGGTTCAACATCCAAGTCCTGTTCAATACTGAAAATTGGATTACAAATAAAATTATATCAAATTAGAGTGAGAAATAGTTATTTTTTAAATATTTACTAATAGTATAAATAAGTTTATTATTTTAAATATTTAATATCACATTTGGTAAATATTATTAATTTTTTAAATTTTTAAAAATTATGATACATTGCAGATTCGAGTGATTCAATAATTAGTTTGGCTAATGCAAGCATTAAGCCAAATGGCTTCATGGTTCTAAATCTGATCCAGGTTTACAACATTAAATATCTATTATTTTAAATAGAATATTAAAAAGAAAATCTTATAATTTATATCAACTTCTGAGAGATACAATTTTTAGCTTGAGATAATTTTTTTTTTGTTATCAGCATTGAGGATCTTTTACATAATTATTGTATCTGGATTCGCGCCAACATATCTGGAGTGTATACGTGAAAAACTCGCATGGTAAGCGTGCAAGAAAAATTCAGTAGCACTCACATATAATATTTGGTGGACGCATGACGAAAAGTCTACGTCAAAGAACTCAAGCCGAATTCCTCGAGACGAACTATCGAAACTCAGTAAGTAAAAAATAAAGGACCCTATACTATTTTTAAGAGGGATGGCCAGACTGTACAACTCGTATAGGCCTCCAGATTCTAATTGCGCCACTATCACTAATATCATGTCAGATACGGAAGCTATTTTTTTGAAGTGACAGTCATAAGTCAAACTTAAGATATAAAAATCTCATTATAATAAGAAAGAAAAACCTTCTCTCCTAATACATATCTCTCTGCCCAAAAAAAAAAAAAAAATCAACTCTCTTTCGTAAAGACCTCTCTTCAACTTGAGTTTAACCCATCTAAAAGAACCCAAATATGAGTTTATGAATCAATCTAATTATAACTCTTCAATAACCTATTTTTCAAAATTATAACATATTTTTTATTTTTTTAATATTAATTATTAAATATCTTACATAATTTAATTATATTTTGTGCTATTAATTAAACTTTATTATAATATTGATTCAAAGCAAGAGCTTTTGAATTAATCAAAATTTAAAATTCTAATAAGTTGGTCAACAAATCAGACCAGGTAACCATTTGTAAAACAAATTGAGTATAAATTTTAACACTTGACTTATTTAATAATTGAGTCTAATTCAAATCAAACTTAAATGAATTTAAGTCAAAAACCGACCTAAAATTATATATCATTTAAATATGTATATATATCATCCTAATTATGTGAAATTGAATTGATTAATATTGTATAAATAAATAATTTAGAAATAATATAAATATTCAAAAAACATAAATATATAAATAACATTGAACTAAAATACCACCCAATATGCATAATGTGAGCAATCTCAAATACAATAATAAAGAGGTACACAAAATATCTAAAATTCAAAAGAAATTATTTTACATGGACCTGAATGAAAAAAGAGAAGGAAATATAATCAAGGGGCTCCAAATGGAAAGTATCCAGCGTACATGAACTTTTGTATGTGCACTAATCAATTTCTCTAGTCCAAAAAATGGAATCAATACTTTGCTCTTAAACAATAATTTGTGAAATACCAAAAAATCAACTGAAAACATGCACTTTTACGATTATTAGAGAATACAACAATAACAACAACAACCACCAAGCCTTAATCCCACTAGGTGGGTTCTAATTTGGACCATTTCTCGATTTGTGCGTGTCATCCTTGCGCAGGGGCCATGCTAATCTTCTCTGTATCGTTCCAATTTTATCGGATGTCTCGAAAGAGACAAACGATTATTAGAGAATATATCGAAAAAATTCACAATATATTTAAGTAATTCAACTAAAGTCATTATTCCAAACAATTTGCATTAGATATGTTACAATAACAAATCGAAAAGCGGAAAGCAAAATCAATGTATTATATATTTTGATATGCACATAATCTAACTTTGAAGCAAGTAGATTCAATAAATTTACCCACTGCTTCATTCAACTGCAAAGGTAGGTCCATCCATGCCTCTGGTGTTCATGAAGCAGCTTCCGTTGATCTGTGATAGTAATCATCACTATCAATATTATCTCAATTATCTTTGATACTAAAATGTTATACTTGTAGCCATTGAAATATGACGTTACTACGAAGAGACAGGCTCCAAATAAGAAACAGATGCTGTCATCATTTTCGCCATCCAAAAGTCTCATGACGGTCGACTCTGCACACGAGAATTCGACTGCATTTGAAATTTCGTGAGACTGTTGGCTTACCGGCTTCAAGCTCGACATATAGGATGGTGTCAGATATCCATGAAAGAATCATTTGCAGAGAGCGCAGAAATGAACTGAATATACATTCCGTCAAGCTTCTAGTACTTCACAAGAGCAGGCAAAGAAGCGTAAAGTTCTGCCAAGCATTGAAATATCCAATTGAGGAGTTGCTCTTTTGGTAATTCTAGCAGTAGTTCAGCCTGCAAATAATAAACAATATGAAGATTGCATACAAATGCTTTTCCGCTAAAAACATTTGATGTACTTTCCGCTTTCCACGAATAAAATATACAAAGAATATGCCATCAACCTACCACAACCTTCCTCCTTTTGGATTTAGAAAAGCTATGCAATAATAAACAATAATGCTCTGGCATAAAGAAAGCAAGAAAAGAACAATAAATTTTTTATCAGAGTTTTAGAGTTAGATTAGGACATTTTGTTTGGATATTTTTATTTTATATATTCTGCATTATATTTTCATCTCATTCTGATCCAATACTTGTGTTACCCACTTACACTTTACCGCTAGAATGGATGCTGACTTAAGAGCTCTAATACCCGTCTTTAGAGCTACTTTGGACTGTGCAGGCTTTACCCATTAGCCTATGTTCTGGTGATTCAGATTATTGTCATATAATGAGTGGGAAGACAATCTTTGATTGTTGTTTTCAACATTGTGACTTGACCGAATTAGAGAAGGTTTGATTAGTCAATTTAATGGCTCTTGATCAAGCAAAACAAGATATTAAACCTGTAGAGGGTTGTTGAGATCGTTATAGCGTAGGGTCAGTTAAAATTTAAAACCTGGAAGAAATTTAAGCAGCAATTAAAATTTAAGATACTAATCTACATCACATAGGGTCGCAACAATGAATCCTAAACAACATGACCCCAACACAACCTTCCTAACCATATCAATCCTTTAAGATAAATGACCTTAATGACATTAGTACACATCGACAGGCCTATTCCAATGCATGCTAAAGAGCATCTTTCAGACTTTTTCATGTTTTTTCAAACTCAATAGAGCAAGAAGCTTGGTTTCCATTTATATGGTTTCCTAAAAATCTTCAAATAGAAAGATGACTTTTTGCAAACCAAATTATCTACACACAATGATGCTGCTTCTAAAATGTCGGTATTCCATGAATGAGTATTCTCTGGTGAGACTGGTATACATCACCTTAATGCAGCTAACATCACTAATGGACACACCTATTTTCCAATGCCTATGAATAAATTTCCCTGGTACTCGCTTCATGTCTTCTCAAAATAAATAAAAACAAAATTAAGTATTGTTTTCGTATATATGGTTTTCCATAAATCTTCTAACAAAAAGACAGCCATTGTGTTTTTATTCTTCCAGGCATAATTTCAAATTAGTTGCTCAATATTATGGTGTTCCTTCTTAACCTGTGTTCAACAACTATCTACCAAAGATTCAAAGCATAGCTCATAAGGTTGATCACTTATTAACTAGCACAGTTTGTCATATCCTCTTTGCTCTTGAAAATAAGAACAAGTTTAGACTTTCTCCATTGCACCGACGTCACTCATCATGCATTCTCTCAAGTCTTTTCGTTGAAAAGTCTCGCGGACCACCTTGCACCAATATCAAATATAGAGTCCGCGCTAGGATTAAGGATCCGGAGGTGTCCACAAGCTTCATAAGACCATCTTCATTTAAGATTCTTTTACCTCAAATACTTCTCATGTATGATCGCCAATCATTTCCTTCTTAAGAGCATAGAGATCCCAAAAATTGTTTTTGTGGTTTTCATTGAAATCTCTGTCAAAATATATTCTTGATCACCCTTGGACAATATTAGAAAGGACTTGAAGCCGAAAATGTGCAGGCTTGATGACGAGTTCAAATTGAACAGTAACATTGCATCCAGCATCCTTTTTTAGAAAGCTGGAATTAAAAAGTGGGAGGAAAGGTGGATAAAGAGCCTTAATTGAAACAATCATTAGATAAATCATTCAACTAACCATGATTTCCTTTCCAGTGTAAGTCAGAGAATTACGATGTATTTCAGACACCACCGACTCTGACATAAGCTTGAACACCTTTTTATTCATGTTTGTCATCATAACAACTGTCTTTCCAACAGTATATATTCTACTTATACCAAGATCTGAAGCCATTCGTTTCACATAAAGCTTTTTTAGAAGAATCTGCAATAATGCAGAAAAAGTATATTATTGAATTAGCACAGCTTGACAAAACTAACACTGGCAGACCACTTATTAATACTTTACCTCCATGGAACGAGGCTCCTTTCCATACTGCCGGCGCAACTGTTCTGTGAATTGCATCAGGCTCCAAATATCTTTCTCAGCTGCTTTCTCTGCTTCATTAATCAGCTCTATGGGATTCTCGATATTACTTATGTATTCTGAAGAGAGCCTAGGAGTAATATCAACATTAAGCTGTAACAACAAATAAAAGATGAATATTCCATTGATGATCGAGAATACATATTTTGCAAGTTCAACAAAATCAGTGAATGTGTTTATAGAAATTTCAAAATACCTGGACACTTTTGTAAGGAACTGAGATGACACGATGTTCATCAACCTATAGAAGAGAGGAAAATCTAAAAAATCTGACGATATCCACAAATTACAAGAGAAATGACCGTATTTATCTGACTACACATACACTGCTGCATGGATTGCTTCTCAGAATTTCTAGATCACAATGCATCGCTGATTTATATTACATTAAACAAAAAATGAGAATATGTCAGGCAGATTTTCGAAGTAAAATGCCTTCTCTATATCTTAGGCTCCCAAGAAAATGATTAATAACGATTTCATTTTTCTAATGTTCCCCAACTTTGCCACCCCCTTCACATGGTAAAATAGCAAAGAACTTGACCTCGCCATAAAGGATTAAGAGTATCTTAATGGGCATGGATGAGTTGATCATTATGCATCAGACTATTATACATGGGAGCTTTTAGAAACTTGAAACCAATTCCTTTTGCATTTGATATCACTCCAGGTGACTGTAGATAACGACATGACAATATCATTTTCTAATCCACCTGCTCCCAATGGGAGCAGTTTGGACTTTCTAGCTATCAAATAAATTCCACTAAAGAATTTCTTAACCGGATGTCATTATATACTTATTTTCACCCAGTATCAATCTTGAATTTCTTTTTCGCACTTTTATATGTTCCAAATTAAACACTGGATGGTACATCTTCTAGTGCTAAGTAAATTAGTTCTCACTCAAAATTGATCAAGGTAGCTAAGGACAGTTAATACCTAAAGATTTTGACAACAACAATAATAAAATCTTAATCCCAAACTAATTTGTACATGGATTTATCTTATCAATTTACGTCCATTTAAAGCAATGCTTTCTGTGATAGCAAGTGAAATGACATCATGCCTAATAACCATATCAAGTTATATTTTGTTTTCCCCACTCTTGTTACCATCTTCGCTTGGACTTCACATTTATGTATAGGAGCCGGTATACGTCGATGTTGGACATGAAAATATCTCTCATTTCTCCCACCCCCACCACCCCAAATGATAGATTAAAGTAACATTTATAAAAAGTACTAGTGATGTGAGATGGAAAATAAAAATGATATTTTTCTAATTAGCAAAATTAAATGATATTATTTTAATTAAGCACAAAATATTTTCTAAAGAAATTATATGATAAATAAGATTTATAAATCTCATAAATTAAAATATTTTAAAATTAAAATTAAATTGAATTGTCTGATAAATAAGAATTTATTAAATCCGAAGTTCAGAATTACGAACAGATATTTTACAAATAAATCTAACAGTAATTTAATTCTCAAATTTAAGTTTATAGTTACACAATTAGAGTTAAATGAATAATTTAAGTCAAGCAAATAATTTTATATTCAAATCGAATGAACACATTAATTTGAATTCAGAGAAAAAAATTAAACTTTAGCTGAGGAAGTTCAGATTTCAAGATTTCAGCGTCCAATTATAATCTTCTCTTAAATAGTATTTATTCCAAAAGGAAGGCATAGTTCGAGTGGATGTAGGGAACGACCCGGGCGAGGATAGGCAGGGAGCAATTTGATCGGGCGCGCTAGGCACAGGCGCGTAGTGCGAGCGTGGACTGGCACGCATTGCTAGCGCGACACGCGTGTGGGTAGCTCGCGCCAATCGGCGACCTAGGCAGAGTGGCGGGTGCTCTGATTCGTGTGCTCGAGTGGCAGCAGCAAGTCGAGCGGCAAAGAAACTGATAAATCGCCTCGCACAAGTCGACGAAGCAGCAGGGCGGTGGATGCTGGCGCTCAGTTGCTAGGTGCTACGCAGCGACACAGATGTGTCTGGTAGACGCTTGCAGATGTGCAAGGGAAAACAGGGGGGAAGCACCGCAATCTGGTGCGGTTACGCCAAGATGAGTCGCACGTATAGGCCGCAATGGGATGACAGGGGGGGATTATGAGAACTTTTTTCATATCAGGACAACTAGGCTAACTTGAGGATTCTCACCAAAGGTTAACCATACCTTTTTTGTGACGTCCCCCTTTCGGGACACCACACGTGATGTCCCCTTTTCGGGACACCACGAAACTCACATAAATCAAAGGGAAGAATAAACATAAAACTTTTAACTCATACAGCGGAAACAATATAAGTAAAATAACAACTGATACATTAAACATCATGTTTAACACATATTTATTTATATACAAACCATAATTTACATCTAGCTTAAACAGTAAGTAAAAGATCAAACTGGAAACAAAACCCCTTTGATTTAATCCTCGTAACCCTCCCGTGTGCCTCATTCTTCACCAGTACCTGCCAATAAAGGCATCAGTCCACCAACTCTAGGACTGAGTAGGCAATAAGCACTAACTTGCTAAATTACATGCAAACATACATCATACTTTCTATTAACATGCAAAAATCCATAATACG
>JAEMOT010002861.1:43666-85211 GCA_019297695.1 Apostasia ramifera | reverse complement strand
AATCACATAGAATCACATATATCAATTTAATGCATTAACCAACCAATTTAATTTAATAACCAACTTAGAACTCTTGCCTACCTCTTATACGTCATTCTGATAGCCGGAGAAAATACGAAGAAATTGGACGAGAAAAACCTCGCTTGACTCCTCTTCCTCCTTCCCTTCTTCTTCTTCTTCTTCTTCTTCTTCTTCTTCTTCTTCTTCCCTGCTAGCTGCAGGTGCTGCTGCTGGGCTCTGCTTGGCTCGGCGGAACGCAGACGCACGGAGACGGGCGCGCGAAGACAGGCGAAACAGAGAGGGAGAGAGAAAAGCTTCTTCTCACCTGGCGCGGGCGACACGCAGAAGAAGAGCGGCACGGGCGAAAGCGGTTCCGCGGCTGTGCTTATCCCATTTAAGGGAAAAATTGCAATTTGGTCCCTCTGATTTCCTTTTCTCATAAATAGGTCCAAAAATATTATTTTTGAGTCCAAAATATTTCAAATTTTAACACTCCATATCTGGTCGTCACATTTTTCTTCATCAAAATATTGATCCCTTGACCCGGTTCTATGCACTTAGAAATCTAAACTTATTTCATAAATCAAAATAGGCTGTTATTATAATGCAAGGTGACTTTTTTATATAGAGAAATTCCATGAAAAAATTTAAAATATAATATTAAAAATAGAAAATAAAATGTCAAATAAATGAAAGCAAATATAGAATTAATTCTATTATAATAAAATAAAATCAACACCAAATATGATGAGTCTTCAAATCTCTAAAATCTACTCTGAATCAAATCAAATCAAATCTAAATAAAACTAATACGAAAATTTCCAATAGCTCTAAATTATTTGAATTTAAATTTTGATTCAACAGGTGGTGTCATCTTGGCCGTTTAATTCAATGTTGATGCGTGTCCCCACCAACTAGTGTGGGAGATTAATGTTTGGTATATAAGATAGTCATAGCTACAACATGCAGCAAAACAGAAATGGAAAGAACAAAAAATGAATGAAGAAGAAGAGAGAAAAAGAGACCACTGCCAAGCAAGAATTGGCCTCATTTTTGCTCTTGATGTGAATATGTTGGTCTACACTGGCTATTGATATTTATATGAAAAAAAGTAATACAAACATCAAATAACTAGGAATGAGAATGTGAAAACGACAAACCTTGGTTCTTCACTTCCTATGTCTCAAAGTTTCTTGAAAATAGAACCAAGAAATGTAGAACTATCACAACTAGAGATTATTTTTCCATTGTATGATTTTAAATGATGGAACAAATTATGCACATTTTAATAGCATGAAAAACAAATTATACAGGTATTAATTGCAATGATAACATCCTTGGTCTCTCGATATGAATAACTGGTCAAAGTTAAGCATGACAAAAAACTATATCTAAATATATATAGGCACGCACGCACACACAACAAATTACCTTGGACAAGCTCTCAAAGAGCATCTCAAAAAAGAGATCAACTCCAACATTGCCAATATCACCACTTTGTTGCTCACCAAAAATGCTACCAAATCCTCTTATTCCCATGTCTCTCTCTGCTAGCTGGAAGCCTTGGCCAAGATCCTGGTACTCCTCAATTGCAGCAATCCTCTCCTGACAGTGAAATAAATAGAAGGAAAGGGGAAATCTGGAATCATAATAGTAAATATGCCAATTACGAAAATATTAACTTACAGGCATTAAAGCATCAAGAAGAGCGGCATGAAAGAGTTACTAAGAGAGAAAGGTTTGATCAAAACTGATCCCGGCTCTTTAAAAGAAAATAAACATACTAACGAGAGCATGGGGGATGCAAATGATCTAAGTTTTCTGTTCTCTTTCATACCTTAGATTCCTCACTTCACTCAATGGTTTACAGGCTTTTTCACCTGTAAATAGGGTGGTAAAAATACTCCAAACATTTAATTTTTACTTGATTCAAAATCAAATTGAGTAAATATTAGTCCAATTTCAAATCATAAACAGACTCAAAACTATTGCCTAGTCAAGTTCCGAGTCAATGGCAACTCATGATTTCAATTTAAAGTCAAAAAAATTATAAGTAAATAAAATTCATAAAATATTAGTTCTTTTTTATTAGGGGAGACAGATTAGGGGTAGCAAATACATAAAAGGAAAGAAAAGAAAAAAATATGTACAAGGATGGAATATAAAAATCCCAAAATGTCCATAGTCAATAGAACCTAAGCAAGAAAAAAAAACTAAAAACTTGGTAAAGCTTTCCCATGTCCCAAAAAGAAAACAGCTACATGACCGAGGATGGTGTGAATAACCCACATGTGAGTGGAATTGCTAACATAAATAGTAGCAAAATGAAACCAACTAGGCTGAATAAACATGCAAGTAGAATACTCAAACAATTAAAGGCACCATCACCAAAAGCTTGCCACCTCAGATCAAGGGTGTAGGGTAAAAGACAAAGAAGCCAAACTAACATAAGATTCCCACGATAACACAAGCATCAAGGGAAGGAACCAAACCTAAAGTCTAGCCATGTGTAAAACCCTAAAATTTAAGTAGTGAAATTTTCGTATTAAGTAATTAAATTGCCTGATGCTATGATTTAAGTTCTGTAATCCAAATAATTTAAATGTCAAGTTAATTATGTGTTCGCTAAAAACGTATCATAGGGACTTGTTTGTGATTTAAAAAGTTTCTTTTTTAAAAATATGAAAGCTCTCAAATAAAATAAATTAGAAACTTGGTGTAAGGTTTATAAAATTGTTGATTTTGTTTTAAATTACAAAGGATTCAATCATAATTTCACCATTAAAAGTTTCTGGATAAGTGTTGATCACACCCATGCATCTACTTCTATGTCTCCATCATCTACTTCTTCTTCTCATCCCTCACTCCTTCCTGCCCATTTTCTTTACTTCCATCCATAGCAAAGCTAGGAAAAGTGGAGAGATTTTAGGGAAAAGATGAGATAGTTCCCATCCCCTTCACTATTTCGTCCTCTATTCCTCCTCCCCATCCAATGCTCTCCACACTTCCAACAACCACCAAAGAGAGAATAGGTGTTACAGAGAGAAAGAGTGAGAGAAATAGAAAGAGAGGAGAGACGAGAACTGGGAAGGTGATCAAGGAGGCATACGTGGCTTCAGCAACGCCAACAGCTGGTAACGTTGCACAGCAAAAATTCAACGTTAATGGTAGACCCTCGGCACTAGGACACAAAGGCAGTGCATGCTTGGCTAGCGAGAGTAGCTTGGCCAAGTGCTTGAAGAGAAGAAGGTGAATTTAATAGTAATAATAAAATAATAATAATAAATAATATACAATTAGTTTATGCTAGCAGTGAATGAGATGTATTTCAAACTCATGCAATTTAGATCCCAATGAGTATTTGATTTTAAGCAGAATTAGGGCTGTGCAAATAAACCCGAAGAACTTAGATTGGACCCGGAACCAAATCAATCAATTCAGTTTGGTTCTAAATCAGTTCGGTTCAGGTCCGGTTCCAAATTTACTAGAACCAGTTGGTTTAGGTTAGTTCTTGGTTCAATTATTCGGGTAAACTAGAACCGACCCGAACTGGATTAACTGTTGATTATTAAATATTGTATGGTTAATTAGTCATTGTAATTAACGTAAGAGTTAAAATTTACTTTTTTGGTATAAATTGTGACAGATTTAAAATTGAAATTTATAATTTTAATTATTCACGAAAAATTATTTGATTTTGAATAATTTGTCATCTTATTTTTTATATTAGTATGAAGGAAAATGTTTTAAGCTTGGAATTGGACCTAAATTGGAACCAAACAGAAAAATTTGGTTTGAGTCCTGTTCAAGTCTTGTTCAATGAACTCGATTTCGTTCTGGTACCTGAAACCATAAAACGGAGTTTAGTCGATTCGTTTTCGTTTCTTATGAAATTGAACCAAATCTATCCGAGTAGCACCCCTAAGCATAATATAGAAAACAGTCGAAATTTTTTTTGAATTAGGATTTGAACTAACTCGTTAATGCAGTAAGGAGGAACTAACTCGATATAATTTATTTGTTGTTTGTTCATAATTTATTCTATTATTTTTTATTGATCTGTGATTGCTACAATAATGTCCTACTATAGATACATAGTTAATATATCGTTATTTTACTGTAATTCACTGTGTCACTAGTTGCTTTGAATAATACATGTATGATCTGTAGGTTACCTCTTTGGTTATTAATGGATAATAATTATATCGACATATGATTATAGTTATTGTAGTTGATTGATTCATATTATTGTTACTGAAATATTGAATTATTGAATTGAAAAAAAAGCTATAAACTATAGAGTACTTTAAGATATCTATCCTAGCTCGAGTATACTAATATTATTATTGTTACTGCATTGAGATCTCCTCATTGCACCTACTGAGTAAGAGTAAGTCCTCACGTAGCCACGATATTATGATTTTAGGCGATTTGAGGCCTCTTCATTACACCAATTGAGTGGATTTGAGAGTAAGACATCAATTGTTACTATTACTGAATGATATGGCAATAGTCAACAAAATAGCTCTAGGGTTCTAAAGTAAACTTAGAATCTAATTAACAGAATAAAAGTGATGAAATTTGATATGTAAGACATGAAATATGTTTTAATTATTATTATCACCTAAATATTTTAATATTATTTTTTTCATATCGTATTGATAAAATACTGAGTTCAAGAAAACTCACCTCCTATTATTTTTACAAGCACACCATAAATACCACAGGAAAGTGTGCGTGAGAGATCACCTGAGTGGTGATAGTTTGTACACTTGGACTATAATTAATGTAGGAAATATTTAGATAGTACTGTATTTGCTATTTTAAATGGTATTCTTATTGTTTGGACTCAATTTTTGTGTCAACTCTAATTCAAGTTAGAAATAATTTTCCTAAATTACCGAGTCACACCTGACTCGGTTACTGATCTGCTGCATAATTATTGAATAAGTAGGTCGGGAATTGACAAAGTGGTATCGGTGCGAGGTGTAGATTTCTTGGTACCTTAGGAGGAGAGATGTGGGTAGACTATCATAAGGGGAAAACATTTTGCATTGTATTATATTTATGTACTTTTTATTTATTATTATTGTATTCTGACTCGTGTGTATTGTAGGACATGGCATCTTAAGGTAATGAGGAGCAGCCAGCTGATGAGAGTAGCTCTTATCATGATGATAGGGAAAAAGCCCAAACCTACATTGATGAACAAATGAGACGTATTCTTACCTCACTGGCCTACATGATTAAAAATACCTCGAATAGTGTCACTAGAGGCACTAACTTTGGTCCTTAGACGAATTGCTACACAGAGTCATTTTAGAGGATGCACCCTAAGCACTTCTCTAGGATGACAAATCTGATTAAGGCGAAAAACTGGCTTGATCATATCGAGAGGATCTTTGATGGTATTGCTTGCCCACCAGATAGGTGAGTGTCGATGACTGTGCTTGCGCTTGATAATGCAAGCAACCAGTGGAAGTGCGAAAAAAAACTTCGCTTCAATGATCATTTATCGACTAATATCATGTAGGCAAAATTCTACATTGCCTTCAAAGATTGGTTCGTGCTAGAATCAAGTCGTAATAAGATGAAAAATGAACTAGACCATTTAAGGAAACAATACCGTAGCTGAATGTGAGGCAACATTTTCTGCATTAGCCATTACATCCCAAATATGATATCTACTAAGGAGTAGAAGTGTTGCCACTTTCTCAAGGATATATAAAACTGGTGGGCACCACGATCGACTGCCGATTCATTCCTGACAGAGTTTACTGTCAACGGCCGAGATCTTGCCACACTGCTTCGATCTAGATCGATTGACTACTAGGACAGATTTGGAAAGATGGATGTTGCGAA
Organism: Apostasia ramifera; assembly: GCA_019297695.1. Lineage (NCBI taxonomy): Eukaryota > Viridiplantae > Streptophyta > Magnoliopsida > Asparagales > Orchidaceae > Apostasia > Apostasia ramifera. Next base: position 79,349 of record JAEMOT010002861.1, on the reverse strand, counting down.
TCGCTGACTTGGTAGATTGGAAATCTCTCATTCTCATTCATTCTGATTGATTGGAGATTCCATTTTGAGATGATTTTATTTCTCGCATTTATTTTGTATTAGTTATTTTTATTTCTGTGACTGTTATTTTAGGCATGTTATCTAGTAATTTCTCGTATGCGTAAGGAATTTATTACATTATGTATTTTTTCTTTATTGAATCAGTTTGTATGGAGGTCTATATAAACACCTCCCTGATATTCTTATTTTTCTAATGCTGAATGAATTTGACTTGTGCTTCCTTTGGAATAATTTGATTCTAGAATGAATCGATATCCTGGATAGGGAAGGGCTTGGGCCTTGGGTGAGAATCCCTAAACTCCACCCGCCCCAGCTCCTCCCCTTCGGATTCGATTCTATTCATTTTACATCCCTCAGCATTCACCTCACCTCATTCTCGTCCACCCCACTTGCTCGTTTACGTTCTTGAATCCAGCTCGCTGACTCCAGTTCGACGTGATCGCGTCGTCACGTCTCCACATCACCGGTGACGTGCCTGCCCTGACTACGTCAACGCGAATACATAGCTCTGCTTGACACTGCCATGCAGCCCTACCAGACGCGCCAAACCGGTTGTCCCACCCGCGCCGACCCGTCTCTTTGCGCGCACAGATCCGCCACCCTGCCCACGCCTGCAACTACAACTGTGCCAGCTCCGTGCGCTCGCCCTCCTGGGCCCGCACCCGCGCGCTCGCCTGTGCCCACGCGCCAGCCAGCGCCAACGCGCCCCTGCGACCATGCCCTGCGCGCACCAAAGTCACGCCGCACACGCCCCAGCTGCCCAAGCCCTAACTTGGAGCAATTACGTCATGGTCCCTGAATTATCTAACTCAGGTACAAGCTTCAGCAACCTTTTATCTGATTAAATCGAATACCCTGGATTATTTTGCTCGTTTGTGATTTGCTCGAAATTGTTCCGCCTGTGCGACCTTTCATTATTGAGAGCAATTTAATTAGATCCCATAATACTTTTACCCTTTTTCTGATTTGTTAAAAACCGAATCGAGCCCTAATCTGAATTGGTAATTTTTAAATTACCTTCAATCTAATTTATTTAAAATTATAAAAGTAATTGGTTTTACGGGTTTAATTAATTTCTCAGTCATTACAAAATTAGTCTCTGATATTTTAGCATTAGTTTGTGAATAATCTGCTTTATAAAATTGCTGATCTCTAAATTGCATCATCATTCATCTGTCCCGCATCAAAAACACTATCAGGGAGTTGCTGGGATCTTACCGACTAATATTATGTAGGCAGAATTCTACATCGCCTTCAAAGATTGGTTAGTGCTAGAATCAACTTGTAATAAGATGAAAAATAAACTAGACCATTTAGGGAAACAATACTGTAGTTGAATATGAGGAAAAATTTTCTGCACTAGCCCATTACGTCCCAGATATGATATCTACTAAGGAGCAGAAGTGTTACCACTTTCTCAAGGGTCTACGAAACTCTATTAGGGAGTTGCTGGGACCTTACCGACACTAGCAGAATAGGAGATTAGACAAAAAAAGAGATGCTGACAAAAAAAATCATCATTTTCACAAAGCAGAGAACCATAGTAAAAGAAGTCTACATCTGGTAGTAGTTCAAGGTACTCATGAGGTAGTGCTGAATCAAGTACTGCATCTCAGTGTTCAAAGTGTGGCAAGTACCATTCTGGCAAGTGTTAGTCTTTCGGGGGACCTGGTCTAGCTCGTTAATTTCAATGTAAGGAGCAAGGCCATATAGTGAAGGATTGTCCTAGGCCAGCACCAGTAGGCGTCAATTCAAAGATTCAGACTTCTTTGAGATCTTCTGGAGATGGTAATGCTCGTGGTAGAGGCCAGTTAGCACATTCTAAAGGTGCAGCTTAACCATTAGTTTATGTTATTACCTAACAGGAGGCTCTAAATTCTCCAGATGTTATGTACTTTAGTTTTGCACAAAATTCTGATTGCCACCGTTTGATTATGAAGCATGTCATTCTTTTTATATTGAATGGTATCCTTTATAAATTACCTGTGACACTGCATAAGTTATCCCAACTTTTTTTTGAATGCTGATAATTTTATTGAAGTAGAGATCATTATCAGAGATTGAGATTTTCATTCCAGTATGATAGTTATTTCATTAGTTGAATTTGATGTCATACTGGGAATGAATTGATTATCCAAATACCAAGTTAGTACTGATTGCTGGGAGAAGAAAATTAAGATTAAGATGCTAGAATAAAAAAACTTAGTGTACTTAGGGGAAGGAAAGTATTTACCATCTCCATGTTTAAAACACAAAAACTAATAAATAAGAAATGTGAAGCTTACCTAACTTTTGTTTCTAATTCTGAACTACTTTAGAAGTTCTTGTAGTGTGTGAATATCTCGATGTTTTTCTTAAGGAGTTGCCAGAAGATAGAATTCACTTTTGATACTATGCCTAAGGTGGAATCTATTTCTAAAACTCTTTATAGGATGGCTATTATAGAATTACAAGAATTGAAGGTTGAATTACAAAAATTGTTGAACAAGAGTTTTATACGACCTAGTGTCACCCTGGGGTGCTCCAGTCCTATTCGTTAAAAAGGACGGTAATTTTCGGATGTGTATTGATTATAAAAAGCTAAACAAGGTGACCGTAAAGAATAAATATCCCTTACCAAGAATAGATGACTTTTTTGATTAGCAGCAAGGAGCATTTGTGTTTTCAAAGTTGATTTGTAATCTGGGTACTATCAATTGAAGGCCAAGAAAAAAGATGTTTCTAAGTCGGCCTTTAGAACTAAATATGATCATTATGAGTTTTTAATCGTGTCTTTCGAATTGACTAATGCACCTACAGCATCTATGGATATGATAAATAAAGTGTTTTAACTTCATCGATAACATATTGGTCTCTTCAAAGAGAACTGGAAATCATATGCAACATTTACATTTGAAATTATAAAAGCTTAGAGAACACAAGTTATACGCTAAGTGTGAATTTTGGCTATAAAGTGTGGCATTTCTTGGACATATAGTTAGTGCAGTTAGAATTACAGTTGATTTTCAAAAGATTTCAGCAATAGTTGATTAGCCGAAACTTACAACTATAATTGAAGTGCAAAATTTTCTGGGATTAGATGCTATTATAGAAAATTTGTCAAAGGATAGCTCCCCCTATTACAAATCTAACTAAAAAAGTTGTTACATATGAATGAAATTCTAATTACGAAACTAGCTTCCAGAAGTTGAAAGAATGTTTGGTAACAACTCCAATTTTAGTGTTGCAAAAAGGAACAGATGGTTTCCAAGTTTACAGTAGTGCTTCCATCTAGGGATTGGATTGCATTCTGATGCAACATGACAAAGTTATAGCAAATGCATCTCAACAGTTGAAACCTCACAAAATAAACTACCCGGTCCATAACTTAGACTTAGCAGTCATCATTTTTGCACTGAAAATATGAAAATATTATCTTTATGGAGTAAAATGCAATATATTTATTGACCATCAAAGACTTAAATACATTTTCACTTAGAAAGAGAAAAACCTAAAATAAAGGCGATAATTAGAGTTGCTCAAGGACTATGATCTGAAAATTCTATTTCACCTTGGGAGTGGGAATGTAGTAGCCAACGACTTGAGCCACAAAGCTTATACAAATATATTGATAGTAAAGGGAAGTGAGCATCAATTAGTATTTAAGATGGAAAGATTATAGTTCCAGTCATTTATTGAGAATAATTTATTTAATATGCTTGTCTCAGCTAACTATTATTCTAGATTGACTGCAATAGGTGAAGAAAAATTTGATTCAAGACCCTGAGTTGGCAAGGATGATATAGAAGCTACAAAAAAGTTAGGAACTAATTTTAAGCTGGATAATGGTGTGTTGAAATTCAAGAATAAGTTACGCATTTTGAATGTCGATGATCTCAGGCAATTACTATTAAGAGTAACATACTATTCTAAATTCTACGTAAATCCTGAAGGTATTAAAATATATCAAGGGTTGAAACAAATAGTCTAGTGACCAGGATTAAAAAGGGATGTAGCAGAATTTGTAAGCAAGTGTTTGACTTGCCAGCAAATGAAGCTGAGCACCAAAGACCAAGTGGCATGCTTCAATCACTTCCAATTCCAATGTAAAAATGGGAAGAAATATCAATGGACTTTATTGTTGGTTTACCTAAGTTACAGCAAGGTCATGACAGTATATGAGTGATTGTTGATCGACTCACAAAGACAGCTTATTTCTTACCAATTAAGACTACTCCTACTAAAGAGAGATTGGCAAGACTGTACGTCGAACGGATCATCCGACTATATAGAATACCAAAGACAATTATCTCATATCGTGATCCTAAGTTCATAACAAATTTTTGGAAAAAAGTACATGCAACATTCAATACAGCATGAAAAGTCAGCATTGTACTTCATCCTCGAATGAATAGGCAAACTAAAAAAACTATTCAAACACTAGAAGATCTACTAAGAATGTGTGTACTTGAAGGGAATTGAGAAAGTCATATAGCTCTCATACAATTTGCTTATAGTAATAATTATCAAGTCAGTATAACACCATATAAAGCTCTTTACGAAAGGTGCCAATCACCCATATGTTAGTTCGAAAGTGGTGAGAAAGCTATGTTTGGACCAAAACTTATAAATGAGGTTACTGAAAAGATCAAACAGGTTTCAGAAAACTTATAAGTGGCACAAGATAAGCAGAAGAAATACTATGATAATAACCATTAGCATGTTAAATTTCAAGCAGGTGATCATGTATTTCTAAAAGTAAGCCCTATGAAAGGAGTAATTAGATTTGGGAAGGCGGGAAAGTTAAAGCTAAGGTTTATTGGGCCTTTTTTAGATTGTTGAAAGGGTCAGAGCGGTGGCATATCGAGTGGCACAACCACTACAGGTGACAAGTGTACATGATATATTCCATGTGTTTTTATTGAAGAAATATGTACCTAACCTGACTCATCATTCGGTACAACCTAGAACTGATGGCGATACAACCCAATTTAAGTAACAAAGAAGTGTCAATAAGAATTTTGGCTAGAAGTCTCAAGTAGATTTGCAACAAGCAAATTCTTATGTGAAAATTCTATAAAAAAATCAAGAGAAACATAAAGTAACTTGAGAAGTTGAAAATAAAAATGAGAGAAATTTCATGAACTGTTCTAAGCAAATTTTAGGAATGAAATTCTTGTAAGGAGGGGAGAATTGTAATACCCTGAAATTTAATTAGTAAAATTTCTTATTAATTAATTAAATTGCTTGATGCTATGACCTATGTTGTGCAATCCAAATAATTTAAATGTCAAGTTAATTATGTGTTTGCTAAAACACATTATAGGGACTTGTTTGCCATTTTATTTTTTTTAAAATATTTTCACTCATAAGTGAAGTAAATTAGGAACTTGATATAAGGTTTATAGACATGTTGATTTTGTTTTAAATTACAAAGGATTCAACTAAATTGAAAAGAGACTCGCTTGTAAGAGCGAAAAAATAAGAGATCTCAGTTATAATTTCACCATTAAAAATTGAATTACTGGATAAGTGCTATCACACACATGCATGCCTCGGACTCCATCCTTCTGCCGACAGCCATAGAGGAAAAGGGTGGAGAGAGCACTTGTTTGCCTCCATGTCTCCTTCATCTACTACTTCTCATCCTCCACTCCTTCCTTCCTAATTTTCCTACTGCCATCAGCAATAAAGCTAGAAAGAAAAGAGATATATAAAAGAGTTGTTACCTGTGTTCGGACACAAGACAATTTGACTAAAAATTTTTCTATTACAATTGGATTACACCAAGGCTCAACTTTAAGTTCGTATCTTTTTGCTTTAATTATAAAAATCCTAACTGGACATATACAAGATGAGGTGCCTTGATGAATGCTATTCGCAAATTATATTGTTCTTGTCAATAAAACTAAAAGAGTCAGCGAAACTCAAGCTTTGGAGGAATACTTTAGAATCTAAAGGTTTTCATCTCAGTAGATCAAAATTTAAATATATGAAGTATACATTTAGTAAAAAAAAAAGCATTTATATTGATAATGTGACAATTATTGATCAAATTGTTAAGAAAAGTGAGCACTTTAAATAATATTAATCAATCATACAAAATAATGGTGAAATAGATAATGATATTATTAGCAGAATCCAAGCAAAATGAGTAAAATAGAAAAATACTTCTGGCGTATTGTGCGATAGAAAAATTTCATCCAAACATAAAAGGTAAATTTTATAAAACTAACGTAAGACTAGTGATAATATATGATGTTGAATGGATAGAATGAGAAATGAGTATATCCGCGAGAAAATTAGTATTGCACTAATTAAAGATAAACTTAGAGAAAGTTGGTTTAGATAGTTTGGACATAAATCGTAAGCTGATTGAAATTCTAATTAGAAAAATCGAGTTATTGGATTTTGTCCATGTATAAAAAAAAAGAGACCAAAAAAGACATGACAAAAAATTATAAAGAGTGATCTTATTTACTTAGACCTGGATAAAATTTTTACAATTGATAGAGCGCAATGAAAACAAATGATTGATGTAGCCGACCCCACCTAATAGAATTAAGGCTTGATTGTTGCTGTATTATCACCTGTATATTTTAATATTATTTTTTTTCGTATTGTTTGATAAAATATTGAGTTCGAGAAAACTCACCCTTTATTATTTTTATAGGTATACCACAAACACCACATGAGGTGTGTGAGAAAGATCTTTTGACTAGTGATAGTTTTGTACACTTGGATTATAATTAATATAGGAAACATTTTAGTAGTCGTGCATCAGCTATTTTGAATGACATTTCTATATTTTAGACTATTTTTGTTTTTACTCTATTTTGGTTTTTACTCTAATTCAAGTTAGACGTGCTATTTAGTTTGATTTAGTTTAGACATTATGAAGAGGGATTTTTTTATAGTGATAGAAATAATTTTCCTAAATTATTGAGTCACACCAGACTTGGCTACCGATCAGCTGCATGATCCTCGTATAAGTGGGTTGGGGTGTGACACCATAACAATGATGTGGGCATCGGATCGACATCAAGATCCCAATCACAATCTTGAATTCACCACCAAACTTGCCACCTAATGTCTCCGGCCAATGGGTTTGGTTGACGAGTGCAAGAGACAAGAGGACTTAGACATTTCATTGAGAGTAGTAAAGCCATTCGTAGGTTTGAAGGAGTTAAGGAAGCAAGTGCCATGAGAATCCATCACTTATTGTCTTTTTCGCATCCTTGTTTAGGCCCAGGAACTAAGCAGTCAGTACAATTGTCAACGTCATTAGGCTTCTCATAGGTTGAAGTCCAAATGTGTTGAGTCGTCCCATAACAAAGTACCCAATTTTGAATTGTTTACAACCCTCTTCGAGTTCCTCAGAAAATTTAACAATCAATTCACCATTAGATACAAATGCAAGGCTTGAATCAACATGGTTGTTGAAGGACCCGAGCAAGACCTTCCCAAAGGGTTTCTTGTATTGATATCACCTTCTATGATACATAAATGGACTGAGCAAGACATCACCTTGTATCTTCCATTGCATTAGAAGCATTAATCATGAATTAATTAAGATAAGAAGTACATGCCCTTAATTATTATGAAAAAAGCATATTTTGGATTCTAGTTTTCGCACCTAGACTCCAAATTTGAAGTATGGCTATAAAAACCAAACTTCAAATTGCAGTTGAGTTTTCCTACACAGACTTCAACGAACTCGAGTTGGGGCTTGGCCTGCTTGTTAGCAAGACTTTGGAGAACTCTGGCTCAAGAGACTTGTATTTTTCTTTTTAAATTTTTTTTATAACTTATTATATATTTTAAAATTATATATATGCATATTAAAATATAATTTAAAATTATTTATTTTTTAAAAATTCAAACTATTACACTATAGTTATATTTAAATATATAACAATTACACATAGCTACACTTATATTAAAATATACACATTTACCATATATGTTTCAAATTTTGCTGATGATATCATAAATTTGATGAAATTAATAAATAATAATCTACATTCAATAATCTAAATATCTCAGATTTGAATCTATGTATGAATGTATGTATGTATCGATGTGTATATATATATATATATTAGAATATATTTTAAAACCTTTAATTTTTAATAAATTTCAAAATCTTTTCATATGTATTATATATTAAATATTAAAATTTAATATATATATATATAAAATTTTAATATTTAATAAAGATCAACTTAGCTAATTTAAAAAGCACTGCAGCTCAGTTGTAAAGCCGCATGCAAGATAGAAATGCTTTTTAGTTTGTATTTATATTTTTAGCATTGAATATAAAACAAATTATTCAATATATACATATATATGTGTATATATGCATATATACATATATATATATATATATTAAATTTTAATACACATAAAGTAATTTAAATATAATATATAGTAAAATAGTTTGAATTTTAAAAAAACTAAATAATTTTAAATTATATATTTTTAATATATGTAACATAATAAGTTATAAAAACTTATAAAATTTAAAAAAAAATGCAAGAGCCAAACTCTACCGGAAGTCTTGCTCCCGCCAAACTCCACTAGAGTCTAGTGGACAGGCCAAGCTCAAGCTCGAGCTAAAGCCTAGCAGGTTAGAATCTAACTAGCTAGCTGGAGTTTAGGTACGAAAACTAGACTTTAGAGCCTAGTTATGAAAACTGGAATCCAAAATGTGCTCCTTTTCATAATAATTAAAAGCATATGCATCTTATCTTAATTAATTAATGATTAGGGCTCCTAATTAAAACTTTGCCATGCTTTTTAACCATGGAAATGACAAAACAATAGAAGGTTCATCCACTAACGAAGTACCCTATAGAAGTATTATTTAGATTGTTTACAACTCTCATTGAGATCATCCACAAGAAATATTACAATTGGCTTATCATTTAGTACAAAATCAAGATTTGTATTGAAGCAGTTGCTAAACTAACTGAGCAAGACCTTCCAAGAGGGTTGGTTGACATAGAAAACACTATGAGTAGGATTGTGGACAAAACAGGAAATCGTTGGTGCACATTGGTGGTTCTAGCAAGTATCTCATAGCACGAGCAATTGAACAAACAACTTGAAAGTGATGCTAGAAGGATGTAGTGCAATGAGATCAAGGGGTGAAGTCATTGTTTTAGACACAAGATATAACGAGGCCACCTATCTTGGAGCCACATGAAATATCATTACTACCAATAAGCTTTTGAGCCATCACCTTACAGTCCAATAATGGCCAGACAAGTAGGCTTGGAGCAAGAGCCCACTGATGCACATTCATCATAGTGCACAAGAGGCCAAAGCCAATGGCAAAACGCCTCCAGTGAGGAGCCAGATCTCGAAAGTAGGAATGCAGCCAGATGCTCACCCAACCGACGACAGATGTTGCGAGTCAAGTTAGCAGTCATATGATGCCAAGGACTACAAGGGATCAAAGGAGTTTTCCAAATGTAGACGTAATCCCACCTGTGCTATTAGACCACAAATATCCTCTAGCTACCACCTTCCATAGGCATGTCAAACCCTATCAATATCTTCACCCTTCCTATTCTCTTTAGCACACTCCTCATAATGCTTTTCTACTTCAAATAAAACCCACTTTCTAATCTCCTTCCCTCAATATATATAGGTGTAGGAAGTGTTGAACCCTTATCGATTTTGATAATGACAAACACGTTAATAATAATATACATGATCAAAAATAAAAAATAAAAAAAAATAATAATAATATACATGATTAATTTCTATGTATTAGTACATATTATACTTAAGCTTCTCAGATTCAAAAAAAGTTGATTGTCGAGATCATGTGACCCAAGATTGACGAAATCAAGCTAAGGATAAAGAGAAATGAAGTTGATAAAGATTGCTAAGAAAATGAGCATTAAGTCGGAAAGTCAACTTCAAAGATACAGTCGCAATAAATTTTTAGACTATCATGTAAGTGCAAGAAATTTATAGCTCATTTATCTGGAGAAAATCAAAATAAACATAATTAAAATTATTTCATGATTTTCTTATTTTTTATATGATTTTTATTTTTTATTTATTTTTCAGATGAATTGATATTTTCAAAAAATTTTAAATTACACGAGTAAATTTTTCAATGACGTGCTTTCTTTGATCTTCAAAGATTTAAAATTTTTTAATTGAATTTAATTTGACTAATAATTTTACTCTTTAACGTATCACAATGAAATCTATTTTCAATATATATATATATTAATAATAAAAATAAATAAATAAATAGTATTAAATTTTTTTTATAAAAATAAATAAATTGAATTTTATGAGACTTATTTCTAATCAATTTCGGATGCTTTCAACTGGTCCAAAACTCGATATTTTGAATTCCACTAACATTATTTAATTCTCTTTTTTATTTTGCTCCTTAAAATCAGCCATAAAATATGTTAAGTGGATGGTTTATCCCTAATTAATTTACAAAAAATTGTAATACTCAAATTACTAATTTATCCCTTATTTCATCCATAAATAATAGAAATTTTGGGTTAATATCTCTCTTCGATAAATCAAAACTCCAAGCTCTCTTATTCTTCAACTGAAAAATTCTCTCCAAGCTCAAAGTGTCTGTTCATGACATTGAGAGTCGATTCTAGGGAGTTTGTGGATTTTCGGAGGTTTTTTTATTCGGGTATTGTCTATTTTATCTCCGAATTGATTTTTCCTAAAGATTCACTGATTTTTGTACTAGTCCTTTGAGCTTCAAATAATTTAAAATTTTTACTACACCTTTCTGGGAACTTCTATTTTTGTCTAAAAAATTTCTTGAATTTTTTTATTGAATGAAGTTCTCTAAAATTTTATATTTATTTCTCTATTTTTTAATTTTTATAAATCGTACAAAACTCAAAAAATTTTAAAATTTTTACAGTAAATTACTTAGATAAAACTACACCTACAGAAAATGTTTTAGGTGCATTTACTGAGTATTATTTTCTAGAAAAATTTTTGAAGTTTATGTTTACTCGATTTTATATCATATTAAAATATTTTATCGAGTTTTATCTCGCTTTCTCTTCCCTTGATCCTTACATTTCACAGAATATTGAGAAAGATAATAGTAAAATTTTCTACAAAAAGTTGAGTTGGCTTTTTTGCACAAAATTTTTTAAAATTTTAAATTTAGATATTTTTTTCTTGTACGACCCACAAGGATATTCGGATTCTTATTCTTTTTTTTTAATCTCCCTGAGCAGAGGGGGTTATTCTTACTTCTCTCTAAGTAAAAGGAGACATGAAGTTTTTCTTTCCCCTAGTGAAAAAGATCGAGAGATTGGTTTGTGCCTTTGAACCGAAAAGATATAGGTTTTTTCCTTGTACTAGGGCTTGAGCTTGGCCATAACAAACATAAAATAGTAGAACCCCGAAGGAGGAACAAAGAGTGGATTAGGCAAGAGAATGGCCGACCCATCATACATCTTGTGTCATTTTTTATTTTTTTGTATCATTTTTTACACTATTTAGAGGCTAGTGTACTTGATAGCTATTTTGTTTCAAAGTTTCAAAATAAAATTTCAGTGATCAGATTTTAGACATAATAAATTGAGCTAATTCAAAATACTTAATAATTTAAATGTCTAAATTCTGTGAGATATTTAAAGTTGGTAGGTTGATTAATTAAAGTTTGGGCCTACTCACCCTCAAACCTAATTAGCATAATCAAGGATCCAACATAACTTAATTATAGCAATAAAACGGAATCGGGTTAATACATTAAGTAAATTCGATTTTACTTAACAGAAAACGCCCGACGATAAAAAATACTTTAATTTACTCATCCCACTATAATTACGTTATATATATTATATAAAATTTAATTTTCACTTAACTATATTAGAGAAACAAAGCGAGTCAGTACATCAGATGAATTGAATTTATTCAAAAAAGAAAGCCCGATGATGACAAATTTACTGGTTTGTCCATCCCAATATAGTTAAGTTAATCACTAAATTTATATTCTACAAGTTTACTTACTGCACTTAACTTAATAATATTTACTTTTGTATACTACTAATATTACTTACTACAATACTAATTTTTATATTCTGCACATTTTTTTGATTTATTAATATTTATTTACTGTATTTTTTTTTGCATACTAACTTTTATTTTTTTACAATTTTTTTAATTAACTTTTTGTTAACATTTTTTTTGTGCACATATATATATACCATCCACATATATATTAATATTTATATACACATATAATATATTATTATTATTTAAAAAGAAAAACGTTTATATTCACATACTTCACATCTTATACATTAGTAAATTAAATTTCTATATATATATATTTATATTAAGTATAAGTATATATATTATCTATACATAGATATATATATACATATTATTCTTGCTTATTCTTTTGCATGTGCTATTTTAAATTACTCAATTGCTCTTGCTTCAAAGGCCTGCTTAAACGCCTTCGCTCAAAAATTAATAATAATAATAATAATAATAATAAAGGTCTCATAATAGTAGAAAGTTTTAAAAGTACTTAAAATTTTTAATTAATAGTAATTAAAATTCAAAATTTTAAGTACACCCAATTCACCCCCTCTTGGGTGTGCAAGTAGACTAACAGGAAGAAACTAAGGAAACTGTCTATGATAAGAAAATACAAAAAGAGGCTACAAGGTGGATACTCTCCCCCATTTGCAACAATGTGATACAAAAGGTGAGATTGTATGTGTATATGTAGATATCTATATATCCATATAAATGCATATATAGGTATGTATGTATGTATGTATAATACATAGATAATACACATGTTGCCCTAAAATGGGTATTTAGGCCTCCTTGTCTCTCCCAAACATTGAGTACAAGATAATCCTCCTATTTACAAGGATGATCGAGTTTCATACATTGATGTAGACTAACCATTACAACTGAAGTAGGAGATAAATAAAACAAAAGTCTTATACATGAATGATAATAGGTGATTCTAGGAGGTCCCCACCCTAAAAACAAATCCTCCACATTCAAGTCGGATCAACCCAACCCATTGGAGGTCAGGTTGAGTTGACCAAACAGACCCAACCTGGGTTGCTTTGGCCAACCATTTGGGTTAAAGCTTAGTTACAATCTGACCTAAAAAGGCTAACCCTTGTCCAACTCCAGTTAGCTGATTTAACCAATTGATTTGGATTAGCTGCTGTGCTTGAGATTGATTCCTTAAGCATCACGACAATATTTTGGATTCTTCATAGGTTCTTCTGCACCTTTGATTTGTTTGTTTCAATTACCAGAATAAAGTTTTAACACCCCAACTTTCAATACCACTGAAATAAGGAATTATAAAAAACTTAGAAATATCATCATAAATAAGAAATCATCCAGCATTGCTCTTAAGTGATTTTGTTTTTTTTGAAATATGATCTAGGCCTTTAGATTAAGCTAAAGCAAGAATAAAAATTAAGAAAGTGATGTTGTTCATCAAATAGAAGAGCATTTGAAGCAACTCACTAGCGCTTGATCAGAGAGCATGGATTTGTCAGGATAAAACAAGAATGCATAAGCTTCTTTATCCGCTCGCCCTACTCTTCCTCGTAACTGACAAAAATAAAAGAAAGAATTAGGCAAAGGATTGTTAACAATAATTAGACATAATATTGAGAGGGCAAGACTTAATCATGTTAAAGTTAAATATTTTTGTTTTTGTAAGATATGAAATAAAAGTTTCATCTTGGCCTATGCATAGGATGTGAAATATAATTCGTTTTCATCTTGAGATGTGTGGGATGTACAATAGAGTTAGTATTTTTATTTTAAATTTATCTAGGATGTGAAATATAGTTAGATTTAGTCTTGCAATTTGTGTAAAATGTGACCTCAATAGATGCATATGGAAACCCAAGTAGACTTTTAGTTTACTTAAAACTAAGTTTTCAAGATGGATGCATTTGAACATCTAGGAATGACAAAAGGTGGGCTTCTTATACCATTATGTTTTCCCTTTAATCGCCTGTTGAGCATCTTCATTCCACCACAAAGTCTCCCTCTAACAAGGTTAATCAATTTCAATTTCCTAAGCATATTCTATTCACTTTCCAAATTTCATCATCAAGTCTTCAATTATCAAACTGTTTGACTATTCTTTCTACTTATTTGAATTTTGACATCAAATAACACTAATTTGGGTTGAGCGATTATAGCTTCTACTACGAAAACATTACAATCCTAACATAAGGTTCTTCAACCCTCCTCATAAGAAAGTACTCTAATTGGTTGTTATTATTCTCTCATATAAATATAATCAGATGAGTCTTCTTATTAAGAAATTGTTTATTATGATCATAAGGTAAAGCAAAGTCCAAAACAGCTTCCCTTCATCATTTATAGTCCCAAATCCATTGCCTTCATTTACTTGCAGAAAACCAACCTTACCATTACCAACCTTGCCTTCATTTGGGCAGCAGTTCCTAGACCCAATGCTGGCGTCATTAAGTTTAATAGTTATATAATTGATTTTATATATAATCTCGTTTTTCAAATTTTTTCCTTCTACATGCATTGTTGCACTTTTGCTGGCTGTTGAGGGTTGCGTTTTCTCAAAACCCACAGTTATACATTTTATCATATAATAGCTAAAATTTAATCAATTCTTCTTTAAACATATGTACGACAACTCATATCATATTTTTCTAATTTCTTTAGCCATCACATCAATACATTTCATTTATTTAAGATATACATAGTATTCACCAACTTCATGGTTTCCCAGTTAAAGAGCCAATATTCCAACATATAAACCTAATATACTCTCTTAAAAATTTAAAAAATAATAATATCAACACTCTGTAAATATGAATAAATAAACACTTATTTAATCACAAAAATAAAAATGTTGAAGAAAATACCAAGAAAGTAAATTAGAAAGTGAATAATTTTGGCAAGAATGATTTATGGAAGATTGAAATAAAGTTGATATTATTCGTAATACACAGTATAACATGTATTAATTTTGATATGTATGAGTTGGGTTGGCGAGTATGAGCAACAAAAACCCATAACCATTTCCATGTCATGGTTCACAGATATGACTCAAACCTTCCCTTTTGTGCATGAATTTGAAGCCCACAAGTCATATAAGGGTGGGAGGATTGTGGCAGATTAAATGGCTTTATGTATAATGGACATCAGAATTCTAATTTTCATCATGAATGTGCATGCCACATCTCTAGATAGACATAAGAAGAAATTAATTGGAAATTTCTGATCCAGCTCGTAATCACCTACTGTGTGCAAAATATCTGAGCAGCCAAAGTTAGAGGTAGTTGTCATTTGACTGTTTTAAGGGAAAAAATGAACTTCATTTCCGTAACCAATGTTGATTTAGTAAAACCATTCTGACAAGTCACAAGCCTACATGTGAAAAGAATCATTCAGAAAGTAGAGGTGAAGACCATGACCTGATACAACTGAGCTAACCCAAATTGTTGGACATCCTGAATAATTATAGTATTAGCATTTTGGATATTCAGCCCACTTTCAACTATGTTTGTGCAGATAAGAATCTTGATGTCACCGGCTGCAAACTTTTCCATTGTTTCTTCCAATTGCTTTGAGTATTGCTGTCAATAGTAACATATTCTGGGGTAAAATATGAGATAACATTAAAATTTAGAGCAAAATAATCCCTTACATGATAATATTAGACTGATATGAACTATGGCCACAGTTCTAGCAACCTAAATTTCCATATCTCAATAACTGAAGGTCATGCAATAACAATTCAAGCGGAGAAACTTTATTGCCCTCTTAACCTTGTACTTAAGAAGATGTGGTTCTTGTCAAAATAAAGAATGATCAAGTACAGAAGACAAAAAGTAAAACTGAACCTGAAAAAAAAGGGATATCAAAAATCATTGTAAATAAAAGTTGGTACATTTTAACAAGGATAAAGTACAAGACTTCAACAGTACGTCCATAAATTTGAAAGGAGTATGTTGACATGCAGATATGAAAGATTATGTAAATACTTTAATCTTCATATATTAATCACAAGACAACAAAGACAATTGTCCGTAAGTGTTAACTCCCAAATCATGATGGAACAAAGAACAACCTCTCACCATAAGACAAAGAATGTAGAGAGTACAGCAGTAAACTAGCATCACAAGGTAGTACAATGATTTATGATGTGATAGTGTGAGATATTTTACCAGCATATTATGACACCGAGGTAGTTCATTAACCGAACTTGTGACTACTAACAAGGTAGGGAGGCATTTTAAATAGAAAAACTAAAATATATGAAACAGATGTTATTTTTCTTTGCATCTAATGTGATGGTGGTAGCTCATCTTCCATAAGGCATGAAAGCGACCTCCATATCACTCCTAGGGAATTGAAACCCAAAAGCTATTAAGATAACACTTCAGAAAATACAAGTTAATATATGATATAAGATTTTGATATTATCCTGCCTCGTAACTATAGTATGAGGTAGATCATCGACATACCTTATAACCATGGAACGAAGTAGATCAACAAGCTATGTCGTAACTTTCCACCAAGGCATAAGTCAAAACTAGATCATAAGGTAACCACAAGGTTTTAGTCACAGCTAGTTCGTGAGGCCGTCACGAGATTTCTCGGTGCTCCGACATCATATTGCCCAACTAAGATATGACCATGGCTCATTCGCCTAATCCAAGTACAGCTGCCTCTTACCCACCTAATACAATTATGATCATCCTCATTTGCTTAATATCGACTTGTCTTTTTATGTACGGTGTATTGTAGCATTAATCATTGTCACCTCCTAACCATTTACACAGCAAATACATGTTGACACTTTACCTGAAGATATCCACATTGGCTATCACTCCTCAAAACAGGCAACACACTTGTAGCCTATAACTGACCTTGTCAGCAAGGAGTAAGGGACGTGACTTCAATCACGAGACCCATTGTGAGGACCTATAAAGAGAAAGGAGTGCGAAGTATTTTATTATCACTGTTATTCGTAAGCTATTGAATCTATCTCGAGGACTTCTCTAGTAATCATTAATGATTCATAGAGAATCATGATGCCTAGTGGATCATTTAACCACCAACACTAAACATTGTGAATTTTCTCTCCTACTGGGGTTTTACACTTACAAAAGGCTTTTTGTCTCTTTCTTTTCTTCTTCATCATCATACTAATCTAGAAAGCCCCCACTCAGCTTTTTTTCTTCTCATTCGTTGCTATGAGGAGGCAGTCTCCCTAACGTAAAACCACATCCCTCGGTCTAGGTTGACTTATTGCTGCATCAACAATATGTTAATATGAAGTATCTACATATAGATCAAATGGAACAAAAAAGAAACCTCAGTTCAGCAAAATAATTCCAATGATCCAAATCACTTGAAAAACAATGCTGACCTTTCCATGTGCAATTGCAATCTTAATATCTGGAAATGACTGTTCTAGGAATTCCATCACATCTTCCAACCCTATCAAAAATAAATAGAGTTAATCAATCATAATAATCATTGTCTTGGACCTCGAAACACCAAAATCCTGACATTTCACGAAACTTAAAATTACTAATTACTTGAAATGATAGAGAGGGAGAGAGAGAAAAGATAAATGACTTAGTGTGTTTGTTTGTAAGATTAAATTTAAGAAGGTTAAAATTAAATTTGGATAGAGATATTTTTTTATTGAAAGTTGTGAATGATGTGAAATAAAGTTAGTTATTATGTTGGAATATGTGAGGGATGTGATATAAGTTAGTTATTATTTTAGTAATATGTGTAGGATGTGAAATAAATTTAATTTTTAATATTAAATTTTATGTGAGATGTGATATGCCTGGTTAAAATTAAACCAGGTTAATTTTAAACTTCTAGACAAACGGGGCCTGTGGTATAAGTATTTGAATGAGGTAGCAAGGCCCTTATGAGGGTCATGTTTAAAAGGCTATTTGTTCCCTTATGAGGGTAATGTTTAAATGGCAATTTGTTCTTCACATATGTGGAATGTGCATCATCAAGATCCGCTCCTTCAAAATGACAAGCATATCACCAAGATCAATTCTTCATCATAGACCAAAGGATCCAATTAGATCAAATAAAAGAGCATCATGTGAGAACTATACAGTCTTATTGTTTCTATGGTAGTATGGATATGAACCCCACGATCAGTATGAATGATGAAACAAGAGATATACTTAATAAAAAAACCTACATTTGCTAACGTACTTTGTAACGACCTCGGCTTTTACTTCGGTCGTTACGCCAATTTTTTTTTTGATCCTCAAATAATTCCACTACATTTTAATATAAATCTATCTGCAATATACAATCACTATATTACACCATAAATAAATATAAAATCTTAAACACAAAAAATATAAAATAATCTTCTAATTGTCTCTCACCCATTCCTCTTATGCTTGTGCTAAACTTGTAAAAATATTGTCAAAAATAACGTCAATCCACTAATAGAACTCAGTAAGAGATATCAACTAACTATGAACTACATAAAATATTTAATAAGATTTTATGATCACAAATTTATTATTTTGAGATTTAAGAGAATTATTACATGCATACGCAGCAATATTCATGAACTTATATCAAATTAATAAATAACATGATAGCAATGACTATGATAATTATGCGTACTTAAATTGTATAACAGAAAATATCAAACAAGAATTTATAACATAAGTACTATCAAATAAATAAGCATATATATCATGAGTTTCTTATGAACAATTGAATAATGTATATGTAAGATAGATAATAACTTAGCACAATGCGAATACTAAACATAAATAAGTATAACATGATTTGCCTAATAATTATATTATAAACATGATAACAGAACAAATATAAAAAATATGATTAACGAGCAAGTTTCTTTTTAATTAATTTTATTTTATTTTTTTTGACCCGTGATTTCTCGTACTACACATCAGCTGTCTTTTACACATTTGGGGATCGTCACCCCCAAGAATAGCCCTCCGTAAGCATATCCAATGGACGTCGTCGCGCTTAATATTATATGAGGACCTCTAATAGACACGTATTTACAGCAGACACGTATCTGCTTTGGGGATCATTACTTCCCATGACAATCAGAAACTACCAATGGACACCGTCGTGCTAAATATCATTTACTCGAGCTAAGGCAGGTGCACAATCCCACAGAAATTACATATAAATTTTAATCCATTGTCGCCTTAAAATCTTGATTATAAATTTAGTCACATAGCAAGCTCATACACTTGCCTAAATATCATATTATATCTTTGAATGACGACAAATTCGTATACTTGCCCTTCCGTAGGTGTCACAAACACGAGTCAATATATTCTCACCGAATGTGACGACAAGTCCGTACACTTGCCCTCCGGTAGGTATCACAAACACAAGTCAATATATTCTCATAGAATGTGATGACAAATCCGTACATTTATCCTCTCGTAAGTGTCACAGTCGCAAGTCAAATATATTCACATCGAATGTGACAAGTCTGTACACTTGTCCTCCAGTAGGTGCCACAATTGCGAGTCAATATAATCTCATTGAATATGACAACAAGCCCGTACACCTGCCCTCCCATAGGTGTCACAAACACAAGTTAATATATTCTCATCGAATGTAACGACAAGTCCGTACTCTTGTTCTCCCGTAGGTGTCACAGTCGCGAGTCAATATATTATCACCGAATGTGACGACAAGCCCGTACACTTTTTCTCCTGTAGGTGTCACAATCATGAGTCAATATATTCCCATCAAATGTGATAGTAAGTCCATATAATTGCCTTCCTGTAGGTGTCACAATCGAAGAGAAGAGGCATATCATTATATAACATATTTATCTTTCATTAAAGAAACAAACAAAGCTAGCAATTAATTCATAATAATTTATATACACTATACATTATCAAACTTTCACAATTCACCTTATACCTCATAATCTCGATAATTTAATTTTAAGTTATTTCTTCTATTTAAATCAAATTTTTATAGTAATCCAGCAATCACTAATAAAAGCAACCATGACATCTTCAAAGATATTTTAATTTAAATTAATAAAGATCATTAACTCTTCACATATAATTCGTGAAACCTCAATTAAAATTTAATGAGAGTATGATTAGAGTTAATAATATAACTATAATTCACATTTGAGTCTTATATTAAAGTGAATTAAATTGAATCACGATCAATTCTAAATTTCACATTTTTATTACTGTATGATTATAAAAATATCATCACTAATCGAATCAAATTATTTATCAATAAATCTATTTAGCATAAGTTTTAAACTCCAAATTATCAGAGATTAATTAAATCATCAATCCTCAATGTCTTATAGCATTTAAAATCGATTTCATAAGTTCAATTCTTCTAAATATAATTACTAGTACCTCTGCCAAAGTAACTCAATTGTTTGGACTTCTAATAATAAAAAATAAATTTCTAGGCTAATTAATGAAAAAACTATATAAATATGATAATTAATCAAATAATCTAATAATCTCCAAATTTATATTTAATAGCAATCATCCGACATAAGAAATTTTTATTTAATATACATGTGATCATAAGCTCTTTCAAAAATAGATTTTTATACCAAGTTCGTCTAGCAAAAACTCATCCAAAATGAACTTTTTAAAAGATGATTCTACATAAAAGTTGTAGTATGTTCTATATCTTCATATAAATTTTCATATCAATCCGAATTCATTTGGTACACCAAATCCCCTATGAACTAAACTCAATCAGAAAATTCGAATTCTTGTTAGATTTTACTAATAACATCGAAAGCATACTTTTTATTCAGAATTAATCAAAAATTTCTTCATGAAAGTTGTAGGTAACTTCAAGATCTAACTCATTACCAATTTTCATCAAAATTCGAAATCGTTTGATACCCTAAAATAATGCTACGAAGCTCAAATCCGAAATAGAAAAATTTCAACAATTTATAAGAGTGTATATCTAAACAAACTTCTCTAATAAGATAATTTAAGCTCATAAACGAAATTTATGACCATAAACATGAAATAAAATAAAATTTCACAAGTAATTAAATATTAAATTTATTCAAAACCTTGTTAAATTATTATAAATCAAATTATTCGAATTCTTATTTTTGATTTAATTTAAACTTAGATAGTTAAAGAGATCTCCTACCTCAAGGAATCATGAAAATATCTCCTTTTTCTTCTCTTTTTTTTCTTGCCTTTTTATCCGAATCTTTGAAATCATTCTTCCGTGGTTGCCGATTCGATGGAGAAAGGTTGTAACGCTACGGATCTCTAATTCTCTCTTCTCCTTTCTCTCCCTCCCCTTTCTTTTTTCTTTTTCTCACTTTTTCTCATTTTCGGCTAAAAAGGACGCTAGAGCAGGCGGTTACGAATCAGGAGAGGGTGAATCGATATGTGAGAGGAGAGAAACATTATTTCCTCTAATAACTCAATCTAAGGATAAATCTGGTATTTCTCCTAAGGCTAAAATTAAGGTATAATTAAATCTCATAAATTCAAAATTTAAAGAATGATAACAAATCATCCTTTGACCCATAACCATATCCCTTAAATATCTCCAATTTTGATAAATATCCTCATGAGAATTTTAAATCAATAAATATTCAAATAAATTATGAGATTTTAAATAAATTTAAATTTAAATCAAGAAAATAATTTCTTAATATTTCTCTTAATATTTTCAAATAAATATTAGATTTTACAAAAATTATTTCAAAATTCAATATTTCTTTTATCACTCTTTCTAAGTCATTTTTGGACCTATACAAAATCCACAATTATCTTCAAATTTACAATAAATTTATTTTCTTCAATGGACTCTAATTTACCAACATAAATTATAAATTTATAAAAATCATATTTCAGTCTCAACTTTTATACTTCATATGTTCTAGGTCATTTTTGGAGATCAAATAAATCAAAAATATCACCCAAAATTTATTCTATATTTTCTATACTAAAATACCGTAAATATCATTTATCACCCAAACTTGTACATACAATTCTAATTTATAATACACATTAAAATCTAAATTTTCGGGATGTTACATACTTATAGCTACAAAATTCATGATATTATCCGATCTGTTAAAACAAGACTTTTTTTGAACACCGCATCCATTAAGAAATCACAGTATGTTTTTTATTATTCTTCTACAAAATAGATTTAAACGTCAATTACACCCTCCTTTATGCTCTCCTATCTTATCACCCATCTGAGGTTCTGTTTTAGAAAGGACACGCAACCATGCAAGTGTTTTTGCATTTAACAAGACTAATATGACGTGGTGAATTTTGACTACAGATTTCTTAATAATTACTATTAAGTTACAAATATGTTAGTTTAACAATAATATAACATAAAGAGACAAAAGGTAATTACCTTTTATTCGAGGCAGAACATAGAAAACTTGGCCGCCTCGATCCAGCTCAAACCTAATAGCTGAAAGAACCTTATCCATGCTGTATGCTGAAAGAGTGGTCATTATGGGAACTCTTTCTGGAGGAGGTGTTGAAATCAAGCTGAAAGAACATGCGGTAAGAAATGCATTACACTGGCTGCTGAGATGATGCATCAATAACTGAATGCGGCTAATTCACAGCATTCATACTCTGATAAAGATAAACTAAGTTCTTGACATCACTGATGCAAAATAGGTATGGTTGCCTGATGCCTAGGATGCAGGAAGTGCCATGCAATTCCAAATAAGTTTAACTGCAGATCATTCAAGTATGAAATCATTTAAGAATTACTTCTTGGTTCAAGAAACACAAATAAAAAGATCTTAACACAATTAATCAAATAATGCATGAGACATGGTATTTGCACCAACTAAATATGTCATGTCATAAAGCTTTCAGGGATCCATGGTTACTGGTTTTATGGAATAATCAGAAAACTTTACTAGTCACTGGACAACATATGGAATATTTGTTCGATAAGTTTTACGCCAGTTGTCAACTACTTAATGCAATTCTCTCCTTGTTTTATCGATCACACTAGGCAATGATGAGAAAAATCAAAGGTGATGATGAAAGCGATTGAAATAAACTATCAAAGATGGGCCAATAATGCACTTAGATCCTTACATAAAGCTTTTTTTTATTAGAATCCTTACATAAAAGTTAATTAAGAGAGAGAATTTTTAACTAAGATTACCAATTTCCAAAATAAGGATCACAGAGAATAATAGCCCAGGATTCATTTAATCACGTGTTGTGATTACATGTTCAAAATTATGAACATTCTGACAACATGCCAACCGTAATTAAACAATTTATTCAAATATGTAGTGGTAAGGTAATATTTCCTAATTAGAATGTTTCTTGATCAAGAGCGAATAAAACAAGCCTCTCCAGAGTGAATTTAGATACATGTACAAACATTCTAAGCTATCGATTAATTTGAATTTCAAGTATGTCAACTTTTGACGCAATGTTTAGCACGTTGAATTAGCTCATCATGAAGAATTCTTGCTGACTACAAAAATAACGAACAATTATAAACAGATATGCCAAATATATTCAAAACAAGAACATTACTTGATCAGAGATAGTATACAACCACCAATGTAATTAATATGGTGGTAGAGAACGGTTGCTGATGAAGTACTAGAAATTCAAGCTTGTTGCCATGAAATTGAGTTTGTATTAGTAAGACAAGAAAAGAAGTAAATTACCTAGCATCACGAAACCCAGTCAATGCCAAGTAAAGTGTGCGTGGAATAGGTGTTGCAGAAAGAGTTAGAACATCGACTGAAGTTTTGAGCGATGCTATCTTCTCCTTCTGCTTTACGCCAAACCTCTGTCAGTTAAAAATTAGAGATATGAAAATCAGTCACCCTCTACTTTCAACAAAGAAACTTCAATAATGAGAATGTTTTTTTTCTCTTCTTTTTTGAAGATAATAATGAGAATGTTGTGCACTTCACATCATTAATGAAATTGGTACGGAATCTAGAGTAGTGCAAGTCAATACTACATCATCAAACTACAACAGGACAGTAAATACAAAAGAGAAGCACAGCCTTGCATCAAAGTTTGCAGTTCACAATTCAGACATGCAATCATGTATTGATTTTAAACAGCAGAACAATCTGACAGTGTAGATTAGAGATACTTTTCCACTTATTGAAATCATCACACAGATGACAATTTCAGGAACTTATGAAACAAATATATACGCATTAAATGTTATGATTTAGTCATAGATACTAATCAATCCAGCACATTTTCTTGTTGCTCTCTTGTGTTGCTCTTGCTGTCATAGTCAACCATGAGAACAATCAACAAATATCCAAGTCCCCATTGTTTTTAATGCAACTCTCATGTAGAACAAGTAGAAGAAAGGGAAGAAGTAAAAAGGAAGAGAGAGAAGAAACAAGAAGAAAGGATTTTAGGGGAGCAATTTTTTATTAGGTCATAGAAGTTGTCCAATACAGAAGCAAATAGGGCCCTAATAAAGAATTTTTTAACCCATACAATAAGGGTAATAAATAAAAACTACACAATTTACTTCCTAAACAATAAGGCATAAACTAGTAAATTCCCTTTAAATTCAAAATACTTTATTTCATCTTGTCCATTTTTTACACCTAAAATATGGTAATTTGAAATCACATAAATCAAGAGGAGATCCCCATCATTCTCCCTCGCATGAAAAAGCTTGACACAATCAAGGTTAATTGCATGTATGATTCAAAAACATGAAGTCTCAACAGTCCACCGACTAATTCTCCAAAACTAATGTGGCATCAGAGGCTGGATAGTCCTTCCACTGAATGCAATAAAGTGAGGTCCACCATTACTTATCAGGAATAGCATCGATTATATCATCATGTTGCATGTGCATGAAGATGACACATTTCATTTCATGCAATAAGTCTAGCAATGCATTTCATATTTCCAAGTTATTTCTCAGGTGTTAAGTTGTATGGATTGTCACGCTATATCGTTTATGATTGGGATGCTAAATTTGTTTTATATTTTTAGAATTAGAATCTTATTTTTAGTTGCATATCACTTACACATCGATGGTCAAACTAAGGTAGTAAACTAAAGTTTATGTAAATTAATGAGGTGCCTTGTAGGTGATAGACCTCGAAATTGGGATCTTATTTAATCAATTACTAAATTTGTTTGTAAAAGCACACTTAACAAATCCTAATGTTAACTATTGTGAATGTCTATTGTTACAAACCACCGAAGCCCACTTGCTATGTTACTTTATCCGTTGATAACCACATTTATGATATTGATTTTTCCAATGCCAAAGACATAAGCTTCATGTGAGTATTATATGCAACATTTTTGCAAGTAATTCCAATCTATTATATAAAGAATGTGCAAGCAACTAAAATTTCGAACTTTCCAAAATACCCCTGCTAATATTAATAAATGACACCACAATGCTTGCGAATACCTGTGCCACCTTTTTTTTAATCTCAAAATTTTACATTCTTAACCTTATATTAACTTTAAAAATTGACATTTATTTTGCTTTTCTTTTATTTGTTGAATGTTTAAATATAATAAAAAATCTTAAAATTTTAAAACCAAAACACTATAGGTATGCTTTGAGTACTGTTCGATTAGCAACTACGAATTGAAAATTTCAATTGCAAGTCAAACTTAATTTCAGCTGATTAAAATTTTAAATTAAATTGATATTAAAATTAAATTAACTTAATTATAATAATTTTTAAATTTTCATTATATATATAGAACATTAAGTATATTAGTATGTAATCATAAATATACAAAATTAGGAATTAATTAAGATATGTAATTAAGTATAAATACTTTTAACATTTTTATATTTTTTATCATGATAATGATTACATACATGAAATATATTAATTACCTTTTTAAACTTTTTGATAACCACATTTATTCGTGTCAATTATGAGTTAAATCATGAATGGATTTTATTTCGATTGGATTGACTTAGAGAAACAATTTGAGAAAATTTCAAATCGAGTGAGGTTTGAACCAACAAAATTGTCAACTCTAAAAAATGCTCTTTATTGATTCCAAAAATACATGCTGAAATATTTATATTGATACTACCTAATTAGTAAAAATTTATTAAGGGATATTTAGTTCAATATTATCTTAGTGTTATATCATGTTATATAAATGTCATCTTTTAAATGATAATTTCATAATTTTTTAGAATGTTATCTATATATGTCATTAAATTAAATAATTATTTTCTCTAGATAACATGACATAACAACAAAATAAAATTGAACCAAATGCCCCTTTTAATTAAATTAATTTTTTTAATAACATTTGCTAAAATTTCTAAAAATTATTTTTCAATAATATTTATTTTAAATAATTTCCTTTAAAAATCTGAAAAATTATTTTATTTATTTACTAATTTTAACAGTAAGAAAAATATATGTGTCCAATAACTAATTGACATGCTTTAAGAAAATACTACCTACCTTAAAAATGTTAAACTTACAATACTTTGATTAAAGATAGTTTGAATGTAATCATATAAAAGATTTCAAAAAAAACTTATATCTTTTAAGAAAAATATTTAAATGTGAAGTATGCATTACTTTCAACGACGTTCAAACAAAGAATAATTTTTGTTATAATAAGTGAGATTTAAAATTTCTTCATATTCTTTTGATTATAAGATAAAAAAATTTATGAGGTAATAAAAAATTAAAAAATACGAAAGATGTTTTAGAAAAGCAATTAAAATAAAAAAATAAGACAATAGAGGAAATTATAATATTCTAAAATAAATAAAACAACAATAAATTAAGACATTTGTTAAAAAGATCAAATGATAAACCAAATGTACAAAATACGAGTAGACACACAACTACACATCACCATATAAAATATAATGGGTTACATAATTTCAATTATAAAAATTGAATATTTTTTACTTTGCTTTTTAATAATACCTCAATCATTAGGCTTACTATTGAATACATAAAACAATTCTTGAAATTAAAGTCTTGCAACAAACATTCATTAAAATGCATGTTATATTTAATATATGTCAAATTAAGAGGTTAAACTTTAATATATATAAAGTAAAAGTAATATAATACATGATGTTATTATGTACAAATATCTTTATACATTATTATTTTATTGATAAGTAGTTATTATATATTTTCTAAATTTTCAGTAGATTAATTTTTCGGTGTAGTTGGTACACGGATATCTTGCTTGTTAAAAACTAATTGTGGATGTTCAACATAGAGCTAAAGATTTTGATGTTAATAATTATGTGATGGCTTGCATTTGCCCTAAATGCTTGACTCTGTGTTCCAGGAAATCCCGTGCTAGAGCTGCCAATATCCCATTCTTGACAAACTTAAACCTAATACATATATTTACTAAAACTACCCAGTAATTTATGTCATAAAGAGAGTTTCAAAAATGAAAGAAATTATTCTTGAAGCATGCCTTCTAAATACCCAATGTCACTGCGTCTCATGATTTACAAAAGATTCTTCCCAAAAACTCCCCACCATCTTTCATAATGAGTGAAATGAGTGCTATTATAGTTAGGTTTGACCTCAATCTAAACCTAGGCCACCTCTAACCTAAGTTAAGTTGTCTAATAGAACCCAAGCTGAGTTGAAGCAAAATCTCGTTGAATCTGATCAAGCTAAGCGTCGAGCCTGATTTGATTTTGACTAAACCAAATGCATTGTAAGCTGAGCCCTTGGTATTGGTAATGAATTGATTTATTAGACCAAACCCCATTAGTTGTTACAGTGGAGTAGTTCACAAGAGATAGAAAATGCAGTGGCATGGCAACAATGACATTGTTTCAGTGACAAGGTAGGTGATGAGTGCGTCTTGCAGTCTTAGGAAATGAGGGAGATGGATCATAAAAGCGTAGGAGGAAATTGATCTCATAGGATGACTCAACAATGTGCAATTGTTGACAACCAACACTGTAGGATTCGAATGGTAAGACGAAGGACCACAGCTCATAAAAACAAGGTGCCACACTAATGCGGTGCAGTAGCAGAAGTTCGGAGCTAGATTTGCCGTGTCGTGCAGTAGAGTTTTCACTATTGATGGAAATGGTGATGAGTTTCTATTGTGAAGTTCCAAGTAGGTCCATTTGGCTTTGGTACCAACAGATGTAGAATCAAAAAAGGAAAAAGAGAAGAAAGCTAGAAGGAAGAAAAAATGTACGAGGAAAAGGGCATAGGAGGAAGAAAAAGGATTTTATTGGAGAATATTGTTATTGATTCATTGAAATTGTCCATTGCATAAGTAAATAAGGCTCTAATATAGGGTCTTCACAGATGCAATAAGGGAAGCAAATAAAAATTATATAATTTGCCTGTCTAAACATGAAGGCATGATCTAGGAATATCAAAGTAGAAACATATAAATCTCTAGATTAGAAGTATTTTGTTTAATCTTATCACTTTTTTACACCTAAAATATTTCAATTTGAAACAGCATAAATTGACGACGAATGGGTCTCCATCAAATGACCAGTAAAACTGACTAGTCCACTAACATTCATCCAAAAGGTATTTTATGGTATTACCATGCATTACACCTATGTTCGAAAGTGAAATGTCGGTTGGTTATAACAGTGGTAAGGTTCAATTCACAGAATGCCACTTCACTTTGCAGTTTACACTTCGAAATAATATGCAGTTGTTATGGATGCTAGAAATATAGCTTAGACAACAAATTAAATTCAGTTGATAATGACGGGACAAAATTCCTGAAGAGATTAATGCATCATAAATTTGATGGATACTCTGGAGCATGGGTGATGGATGATTAGTTATCAAATTTGGATTATAATCTACTCTACATAAGTACAAAGACTTAGTACGGATCAACTTTTCAGCTTCAGTTAACCATTTGATACCCTACTAGAAAGTGCATCGATATTAAATAGTAACAGAACTGCATTATAATTTCCACGATCATAAATGACTAGCAATACTAAAAGCCACATACAAAGATGAAAGTTATTGGACCTGTTCTTCATCAACTACAAGAAGACCAAGATTCTTGTAAACCACCCGGTTGCCAAGAAGCGCATGTGTTCCCACAATAATGTCCAATCCACCACTCTTAATCATCAAAAGATGTTCCTCTTTCTCTGACTTTGTCTGAAAATCAAAGCAAATTATTTCTGAAAATAATGAAGATCAGAGAAGTATGCTAACGAGTTGCAGAAACATAAGGGATTCAAGAATCACAATGCACACTGCAGTCTAGGATTTTACTTCAATATCTTAGTGTAGAAATATGCAAAAGTCCTCATCAAGTCTACTATAAAGCAAGCAAGGATATTTTAATTCTTATCTTACTAACTCAAGGCAACAAAACTAAATAGAGGAATTGCCATAAAACTATGTTACTTGAAGACCTCGACCTTGCTTCCAATGCTAATATGGCTTTTATCACTAAGATGATGAGGATTAGACTCTTCAGAATTATCGATCAACAGGAGTACAACCAATTTGGATAGGAGTTGACAACTGCTCAACAAGGGATTATTTTCTTGGTTCTCTTCTACTTTGATTTTTTTCACTGTGCTCAGGAAGTATTCACAAATGGTTCTTGGCCAAATTCCCATAGAAATCTTTGTTTGTTTAAACAAGAACCCTTTTAACTGTTTTCTTCCCCCTAAACCCTGTCAAATTGGAAAGAAACTCAGAAGATAATTGCAAGAAGAAGATGAAAGATGAGGCTAAGACATGGGAAAGATCTCAGAATGTGTTCCCAACAAGAGAGAGGCTTGTAAACGAAATTTTCCAAAAAAATCATGAAATTTTCAGCCAACGCACTTGGATCTCAAAAACTGTATTATAACAAAAAGTGATTAAGAACAAAAGAGGATTCTTATTAATAGATGTCGATAAGAGGTTGATACAAGCAAGGAATGGAAACCTAAAAATCGAAGCACCATCTTTGACTTCCAGAGAGGGGGAGGTGAGACCGGCATCCCGTTTGGGAAGAGTGTGAGCCCCTTCTTGGAGCTAAACCAAGGAATTGGGCCAATCCATTCCAATCCACCCAACTTATCGAGTTTATGGTGTTGCCCATCATCCAAAAAGTAAAAGATAGTGTTGACATTTACTCGTTATGCTCACTCATATTAATGGCATATTCCCCCTTCCTTTAGTATTCTGGTTGAGCTATCCAGATGGGTTGTCTTAGATCCCTAACATGTATCATTTCAGACCTAGCTTTTCATGAATATTGAACCACAGTCACTATATCTTAGTCATACTAATTGAGTTGGGTATGAGAATTCAAAAGGCTAGCCAATAACTTTCATTTATTAATAGTTGTTTTGTCTAGGATTTTTTGTAGCTGGACAAAAAAAAAAGAGTAGCTGAAGTGTGTACTATTTAAGGGTAGGTCAAACTAAAGAAAGAAAATAAAAGACCTAACGAGACCAGAAAAAGTAGTGGACTGATCACTAAATAGAAACAAATAGGTTCAAATCCTATAACCATCATCACTACAGCACACTCAATATTTCTCTACCCGATGCATACCAAAACCCCCAAGAATGGAGAAGGTCCATGAGTGGTTATAGGATTCGAATCGATGGCTTTGTTTGGTTGGAGCTAAAAAAACCACTAAACCCTTCTAAAAATAATTCTATCAATATTTTATATTTATTTCACATCATAAAAAATTTTAAATATCAAAAATCAATTTTATTTTACATTATACACAAATGTCAACTTTAAAATTAAGGAATAATTACAAGCAGCACAATGAAATTTAACAAAATTACATATTTCACATGATAGTTTTTAAAAAGAATTAAGAAATAAATTACTAATGCATTTTCATGATTATCATATTGTGTATTATTCATAAATTTATAATAGAGGCTTTCATCTTACTAAGTTAAGTTTTAAGTGAATTATTTACATAATTAATCCATGAAAACTAAAATTTTAAGGTTTAGGGTTTATGTTCTGGGGTTTACAGTTTAGGAATTAGGTTTTAGTGTTAAAATAGTTTAGAGCATATGACTTAAGATAGAGATATTGTTTTATTGAAAATTGTAAATGATGCGAAATAAAGTTAATTATTATGTTGGGATATATGAGAGATGCGATATAAAGTTAATTATTATGTTGAGATATGTGAAGGATGTGATATAAGTTAATTATTATTTTAGTAACGCGTGTAAGATATGAAATAAAGTCAATTTTTAATATTAAATTTTATGTGTAATGTGATATGCCTGGTTAAAATCAAACTAGGTTAATTTTTAACGGCCAAATAAACAGGGCCTTAGTGTTTTAAATTTTAGGTTATGATTTTACGGCTTAGGATTTAAAATATAACATAATTTTATTTAAAAATAGTATAGAATTTATAATTTTTCATAAATAAGGTGTGTAATTGTCCCAAAAATTATCTTTTTTCACATCTTATATATATTTTTATAAAAGGTATCAATTTTATTTCACATCCAACACAATTTTCAATAATAAAATAACTTTATTGCATATCATAATATTAAAATAATTTTCTATTTATCTCAAAAAAACTTAAAACATCTCAAAAATAAACTCCAATCAAGCGAGGTCTATGTGTCACAAATCACATTCTATGAATCGAAAGGGGAAGCCCATTCATCCATCAACTCATCCCTAGGTAAGGTGCAAATTTACAAAGCAACTAAGCATAGATCACTGGCACTGATCAATTTCTAGTTTTGCCGCCATATCTTAAGATTATATCTTATACCATACAGTTTTGGCAAATTTGGTCTGCCAGAATGAAACCAGTTTATTATCCTTAGGTCATACAACATGGACCAAGCTGAGAGATGAATGGACCACCTTCTTCTGCCTACTTGATCGAAATTTATTCTCTAATCAAATAGATGAAGTGCAACTTCACTAAGTATTAGTAGTGGAAAAAGAAGTTCTTCTTTTTCTTAACAAGGAATAACCAAGTTTAGGCCTTGTTTGGCATGAGCCCAAAAATGGGCAAAAAAATATCTTAATAATATTTTAAATTTATTATAAATTTTAATAACTTTATTTCACATCCTACACACCTCCCAATATTAAAATAAATTTCTTTCCATCAACTCTATAAAATAAATTATTTTCTCTTTCCTTATCCAAATTCATCCTCCAACCAAACAAGCCCTTAACATAAGGAAAACACACTATCCATTAAGATAGAAGATAGTATAGAAGAAAATCAAACACACAAACCATGTCTTTCCATTCAGGGAGGTAGAATTAGGAAGGCTTTTCCATCTCTAAAGTCAAATTTTCTATTTACCTTTTACACTTAATAAGATCCGTTTATCACACAACAAATAACATACATTCCACTACTTAATTCATCTTGTTTAAGTCCTACTAATAATATCACTATTTATTTTACCATAATTTTGTAAGATTAAATTAAGGTAGCTAAACCACTCACTCTTATTGGTAACTTGATCACAAATTGATATCTCTACAATACTAGCACTTTTATCTTGCTAAATTTGCACTTCATATATTTAATTTTAAATCTACTAAGATGAAAACTTTTAGACTTTAACGTATTTCTCAATAAGCTAAATCTCGCCTAGATGCATCTCCAGTCTTATCAAGAACCAAGACACTTCAATAAAAAAATCTTCTCTTGAATGTGTCCAGTTAAAAACCTCTGTACGCAATGTAAAGAGATATAAACTTAAAGCCAAGCCTTTGTGTAATCAACTATAATAGAAAAATTCTTGGTCAAACCCCTTTACATCAAAACACAAATAACAGTTCTCTTATATATGTAATATGAACACAAGTAATGCAAACATCTTTCTTTCAAAAATTCTAAGAAGCATTTCCCTTAAAACTATATCATAAGCATATTTTAAATTAATAAAAAATCAAAACATTTCTATTAAGACTCTTGGTAAATAAATAACTTTCATGATAAATCTATCTGAGATAAAGCCAAACTAATTTTAAGATACCATAATGTCACGACATAATCTATGGTCAATTACTCTTTAGTATTGATAACCTATGGTCAATTACCCTTTAAGATTATTTTAGGTTAACATGGATTATTGGATAATTATTGGGCACTTGGTTGGCATAAGCTTGAGCCGAATTTTGAGCCATGTTAGATAACTTAATCTTTGATGCCAAGTCAAGGGATTGTATGACAAATGTCCCATGCAAAGGACATGTGTAATGAGGCTCATTTTGGAATATATGAATCTTTATTCAGCTGAAATTCTTTTTTAAAAATAAGAAAACATCATTTTCTTTCATCTTCTCTACTCCATTTGGGCTTGTTGGTGGAAATGTGATGAGAATCTTAGAGAATTTGCTGGGAAGCTTGAAAGTTTATAAGAAATTCTTAAAAGTTAAAACTCCATTCTCTTTTCCAATTCTTCTCTTCTTATATTTCTTCTTTTATCTTCATCTTCTTCTCTTGAAATCTAAAAGGTTTAGAACTACATTAGGAAGAGCGGCTACAATGGAAGAGAAATAAAGTGGTGTGTGTAAAATAAAATTTGAATATAAGTTCATTCTAATTCTATTGTTCTTTCTATCATCCACTCCTTTCTTATTTCTGAATTCTATTTCTCTAAATTTTTGCTATTATTTTCTTAAGAAAAAAAAGGTTAGAAAGAGAGGAAATTCTGCTATAAACAAGAGGGAGAACTCGATTTTGATGGCCAACACAAGATAGGCAAAACTCATACATATAAATTTAGAAATTCAATTTTCAAACTTAATATTTTGAGTAGATTAAAATGTATATTATTATTTGTGAATTGGAATGCTTGGTTAATGCTTGCATGGTGACATTTTGGAGTTGATTATGAATTCTGAAAGCTTTACAGATATCACATTTTGCTAAGAAATTTCTTTTGAGATTCATACTTATATAAATATACCCTTGTGTTAAGTGCAAAAATGTTGTAGCAGTTTACTATCACTTTGCTTGGTGGATGGATAGGCAAATCTTATTTATTTTTCTAAAATTTAGATATATTCTAGATTAAAATGTCTATTTTAATTTCTATAACTAGAATTACTCTTAATTTTGACTCTATGAATAATTTTGGAACCCTTTTTGTTAGGAAGTCAGAATTTAATTGAAATCTGGCACAGTTTAGTTTGAAAGGGAAAAATAACATCAAATAAAATTGAATTGTGAAACTTGATTTACTGATTAGAGGACTTCCATACTTACAAGTTGATACCTTAAATGTCATCAAACTCACATAATTTTGTAACTTTCAAATTGTTTGAAGTTGCATTACAAAATTTGTCCAGATTTTTGCTTAGGCACATACTAAATTAAATTAATTTTTGGAGTACTAAATAATGTCCAAACATTGGCAAAAATAGCAATAATATAGTTTATTTGATTTGCTATAAATTTCATGTTTATTACTTGCTCCAAATTTGAAGCTTTCATAATCACAGTGATTCTCTTGTTGATATAACTGATTGAATTCATGACTAATTGTCAATATAATGTAATTAAGATATCAATTGATCAATTATGAGTTTATTATGCCAAATGATGTTGATATTGAGCTTGCGACATTGAGAAGACCAATTCTAGAGGACTTGAAATAAATATAAATTAAATTAAAATATTTTAAATGTGACAGCTGACAAAAATTAAAATTTCTTGTGGTATATGTATATGCTAATTAGAGCACTGATGATTTCATGTGATAGTCGCTGAGGGCTATCCACAATCTGTTACTGATCTCCAATTTACCGTTAAGGCTATGATTGGCAACAATCTTTAATACTATGCTATTTTGGATACTCGCTGAGGGCTATTCCATAGGTTCTGGGTAGAGTGGTAACATACCGAGATATCAGGGCCTGAAAATAAAAGTAACTAATTAAGTAATGGACTTATACGTAATTTATTTTTAGTGGTATTTGTTTTAAAACTAACGCGCTGTTGCCGGGTCCCAAGTCCCGGATAAGAAACGCGGAGGGTTGCGTTAGGCAGTCGACAGCCAGCGTAAAACTTGTCGAATCAATCATGACATGAATCCTTTAGAAAATTGCGTTAAAGTTAGGGCGTTCCCTGGAAGCGACGCGCTGTATTGCCTGAATACAGTGAAAAATGAGCAAGGGCCGCTGCATCGGCTCCCGGGTGTAGTGAAAAATGAGCAAGGGTCCCCACATCATGGACGGATGCGGGTAAAGAAGCTAGTCCATCATAGTAAAACTCAAGTAAGTAGGATTAGATTAGGAACTTGGAATATAGGCAGCCTGACGGGCAAGCTAATGGAGTTGGTGGATATTATGATTCATAGAAAGATTAATATTTTGTGCCTGCAGGAAACAAAATGGGTTGGAGAGAAAGCTAAGGAAATTGATGGCCTAGGTTTTAAACTTTGATACTCTGGTAAGAATAAAAATAAGAATGGAGTGGGTATAATTCTGGATAAGAGCTTGAAGGATCATGTAGTGGAAGTTAAGAGAAATTGTGATAGAATTATGGCTTTAAAAATTATAATCAAT
Source organism: Apostasia ramifera (assembly GCA_019297695.1). Lineage (NCBI taxonomy): Eukaryota > Viridiplantae > Streptophyta > Magnoliopsida > Asparagales > Orchidaceae > Apostasia > Apostasia ramifera. The sequence goes on along the minus strand of JAEMOT010002861.1, from coordinate 43,753 downwards.
GGAATGATTATTAACATTATAAGTGTGTATGCTCCCCAAGTTGGCCTAGAGGCGAGCACAAAGGAAAAATTTTGGAATGATTTAGAA
>JAEMOT010002861.1:11481-41972 GCA_019297695.1 Apostasia ramifera | reverse complement strand
TATTGAGAAAACTAAAGAGGGAGCTAAAGCGAGATTAGAGCTTTGGAGGAATGCTCTAGAATCTAAAGGTTTGCATCTCAGTAGATCAAAAACTGAATATATTGAGTGCACATTTAGTCAAGAAAGAAATACTTATATTGGAGATGTGACAATTGGTGATCAAATTGTCAGGAAGAGTGAGCGCTTTAGATACCTTGGATCAATTATACAAAATGATGGCGAAATAGATAATGACGTTATTAGCAGGATTCAAGCAGGCTGGGTAAAATGGAGAAATGCTTCTGGTGTGTTATGCGATAGAAAAATCCCATCCAAAATTAAGGGTAAATTTTATAAAACTGTAGTAAGACCAGCGATGATATATGGTGCTGAATGCTGGCCTGCAAAGAAGAAACATACAAATAAAATAAATATTGCAGAAATGAGAATGTTAAGATGGATGTGTGGATATACACGAAAGGATAGAATGAGAAATGAGTATATCCGAAAGAAAGTTGGTGTTGCACCAATTGAGGATAAACTTAGAGAAAGTCGGCTTCGATGGTTTGGACATCTAAATCGTAGGCCAATTGAAGCTCCAGTTAGAAAAACTGAGTTATTGGATTTTGCCCATGTACAAAGAGGAAGAAGGAGACCAAAGAAAACATAGCAAGAAACTATAAGGAGTGATCTTAGTTACTTAAACTTAGATAAGAATTTGGTAACTGATAGAGCGCAATGGAAACAAAGGATTCATGTAGCCGACCCCACCTAGTGGGATTAAGGCTTGGTTGTTGTTGTTGTTGTTGGTATTTGTTTTAAAACTGAGTGTACTGTGCTTACAATTAATTACTTATGGATAATATTATGTTAATAATGTGAGATGACTAGTGTGCTTGTGTGGTTTTTATTTAATGTGAGTATTATCTACTCAGTTCTGGGATCGGTAGACTGATGCCTTTTTGGTAGGTACTCTTTTACCAAGTCAACCACAAGGCAAGGGCAAGAAAATCGATGAGGCTTAGTTGTGTTTCCTATTTTATTATTTTATTATGTTGCACTAAACTTAATACATTTGGGTAATCTTTTATATTTAATGGTAACCAAACTGTGAAGTAATGTCAAACAAAACTCTGAACCTCTATGTTATTTATGCCATATGTATTGATCTTTAGGAAAGTAATTCTTAATTTGAATTACCATCGTGACAACATTTGTATCATCCCATTTGTATAATTGTGATTCTAGATTTCATTCAATCAAGCTTCTTATCCTTTCCTTGCCTTTTTGTCACACCTCCACTATCGTTGGGAGTAGGGTAGGTCAGGTGGAGGGATGTGATATTTAAAATACCATAAACTGGATCAATTTAAAGTTCAAGTTTAACATATCATTGGTGAGTTAAAATTTATAAAGTTAAATAAATGCACTCAATGAAACTTTAATGGATCACATCTAGTGTTCCGAGATTCAATTTGGGTTCTCTTGAAGTTAAAATCAACAGTAAATGTCTTTCAAATTAAATAATGTCTCTCAGCTAGAGTCAACTCGAAAAAAGCCAAGTAAAATAATTCTTATTTGATCTAAATTACAAAAAAAAAAATTCAGAAGATAATTTACTTGAGTTCAGAAATTAAACCAAGTCCATGATTTGATGATGAGCTAACAACTTCTAGGGAAGGATGTTTTATTTCAGGGATACATTCAAATGAATGGAAAAAAATTGCAAAGTCCACATTAATGGATAAAGTAGGATGAGATTGTTGAAGCTTCATTGAGCAGCAAAAAGATAGAGTAACTTAAATTATGATGCTCAACAGAACATTCCCAAAAATATAGTCATCATCATGTCAATGGGGCCCATTACTTGCCCCACATAAGATGTTGAATTTACAGCTTTGGATCGAACTAGCAAAGGGCATCCTTCTTGGCAAGCTTCAAAGGTGGAATCAGTGGAAGCAAACTGGTAAATTTGTAGAAGAAGAGCTGCAAAAAACCTGGGGTTTGAAGAAGTAATAGGCCAATGGCACAGTTGAACGTCAAGCGATGGCAAGATCGACGTAAGTCAACTAGACTTTGAAATGGAGGAAGTTCTAAAAGGACAATAAGGGTTTCTAAAGATATCGATCCTTTCCAAACTGTCACACTTATCCCCTAACAGAATTCAATAGCACTCATGCTCAAATTTGTAGTAATCATCGTATAATTGAAATTTTCAATCAAAAGCTATTAATAAAGGATTAACAAAGTAGAAAATGTGGGACTAAGCAAACTAATAAAATAAATAAAACTAACTTAAGTCAAGGCTAACAAATTCGACGAATTAGTACAAAAAAATAGAAAAAATCATATGCATATCAATCTCTCAAGGATGATCATACATTATCTGATTTGTGCCGTGTCTGGTAAGGATGCCACCATTGGTGCCACCAAATTCACAACTTAAATTCAAAGCCATTTCATAAGAATGAAACCTCTAGTGAGGAAATAAAACATCCCAACACCTAACCAACCTGTTGAGGGCTGGTTGACCAAGTAAAAGTTAATTTGTTGAAATAGAGTAATTAACTTGCATATAATTAATTCTAAGAATGCCCAACACTAAAAACTACTTGTATTAACACAACAAAGATAACTATAACAAAAAATCGTAACTGAGTATAACAAGGGCATCTGTATTTATACTTGATTGAAAATGTACTAATTTAAAAACCCTAAAAGGTAGTCACATGAAAGATGAGTCCAGTATACTAAAATTTCTATTTTAACAAGTATGAGAAGCTCCACAAAAATCTTCTTCGAGAAGAGTTATTAGGAGACTCCCATTTTGCATACAGAAGTATTGAAAGAGATTCTTAATATAAACTTGAGAAAAATCAACCCCTAAAAGGATTTATCCACGTAAATTATGTCATAGTAACTAAACATTATGCAAACTATCCTAAATACTATCTAACACACAACCAATTAATGCTATTTAGGCTAAAGATTTGAAGAACATTGGGGTAGTATTTGGATATCTATGTTTTGGTTGAACCGACGCTGAGCATCTTTAATACCAACTTTGATGACATCACTCGCTTGAGGGCAATCTCCATTATTGTCCCGCTTATTTTATTTTAATAATGCTATATTTTATTTCAAGCACTATCACTATAGACTACGTTTTATTTTGGTAAAAGAGAGGTTTTCTTTATTTCTTGAGAAAAAGAAATTATCTCATGCATTTTGTGGGCTTGGTGAGTGCGAGGGCTTATGTCCATGGGCTTACAGTAGGGCTGCATATTAGACCGGTTCAACCCGAAACCGGTCCGAAACCGGTCCAGTAAGAACCGGTTCGGTCCAGAACCGGTTGAACCGGACCGGTTCTAACCGGTTACGGGCCGCAGAACAGGTTCGGACTGGTTCTGCATGTGCAGAACCGGTTATCCGGTTCCATTTTTTTAAAAAAAATAAAAAAATTGGGGGCAGCGCCCGCGCGGCGCATGCGGGCGCTGCCCCCATGATCTGCAGCTGGCAGCATTAATGCTGCAAGCTGCAGATATAATTAATTTTTTTTTTTTTAAATTGAACGATCATTTGACCGTTGCAATTTGCAAACGGTCAAATGACCGTTTTAAATTCTAAAATGATCGTTTTAAGATCATTTTAGACTTTTAACATGTATTGAATTTTCTATAAATTGTAGAATTTTTGTGATGATAATTCCTATAATTTTCATCAATTTTTTCTATTCTTCTGCTCTGTCAAAAAAATTGCAAATACGTTTTAATGGCTTCCCAACGTCGATTCTCTAGCGTTTCTTCCTCAAATCGCCAAGGGAATGTTGATTCAAAGTATGTTCCACAACTCGATCGTCTTCCTGCACTCGGTGAGAACTTTGACGAAACTTCAGAACCTGATCTCGATCTATCTGCGGAACATGATCCTGAGGCAAGTGGAGATATTGGCACCGACACTGGCCCATCAACTCAATCTTCAAGTATCTCTAACAAGTCTCGGATGAAACGCAGTAAGGTATGGGAGTTTTTTTATTTACAAATTAAATCAAATAGCAATTTGGAGAGACCCGAATATATCGCTATTTGTAAATTTGCAAAAATAAATATTCATACAAACAGGGTGGTACCGGTGGTGTGACTGGTACATTTAAGAAGCACCTAATTAGATTTCATAAGTTTGATGAAAAAACTTGTCAACCTACTACTATAGAGCCAACCCAAACACAACTCAATCCACAGAGTGGATCTATGCCGTGGGCTTTTAGAAATGATAAAGCACGTCAAGATTTAGTTCGATTTGTAGTATGAACCGAACAACCATTTACAATATGTGAAAAGGAGGGATTTTTAAAATATATTATTCAATATTTACAACCTCAATATACTCGTATTTCCAGGCATACACTTAAAAAAGATTGTATATCAATGTACGAAAAATATAGAAAATCACTTATTCAACACCTCAGTAACATTAGTTATAGGATTAGTTTAACACCCGATATTTAGACTAGTATTAGTGGCGCGAGTTACTTAGTTGTTACTTGTCATTGGATCGATGAACAATGAAGAATGCAGAAACGAATATTATCTTTAGATATATTAGATGAGACCCATACAGGTTCAATCATTTTTTCTTATATTCGTAATGTTTGTAAAATTTATGGTATAGAAAATAAAATTTTTTCTATTACTTTAGATAATGCTTCAAATAATAATTCTGCAGTTAATTTTTTACAGCAATTTTTAAGGCTTCCACCTTATGGTTCTCTTTTTTATGTTAGATGTGCATGTCATATCATTAATTTATGTGTTTGCAGTGCTTTTAATTCCGAATATTTAATTATCAATAAATTTAAACATGTTGCAAAATAGATTAGTTTAAATTCAAACGTTAGGCGTGAAAGAAAACGTGTTTGCGTAAGTGCCGGAAAAAATTGTGTAAAATTTTCATTACTTGTAGAAACTAGATGGAATTCACTTTATCGTTTATTCGAATCACTTTTACCATACGAAGATTTGCTAACTGCTTTTTATAATTCATATACACTTAATCATGACCTTCATTTATATTTTTATAATTGAATTTTTTTAAAAAAGATTTTCGAATTATTGTCTATTTTGAAGGAGTCTACTGAAAGCTTTTCAGGTTGTTATTATCCGAGATGGAATTCACTTTATCGTTTATTCGAATCACTTTTACCGTACGAAGATTTGCTAACTGCTTTTTATAATTCATATATACTTAATCATGACCTTCATTTATATTCTTATAATTGAATTTTTTTTAAAAAAAATTTCGAATTATTATCTATTTTTAAGAAGTCTACTGAAAGCTTTTCAGGTTGTTATTATCCGACTTCGCCTATTTTTTACCTTATGTTTTTCAAATTTTTCAAAAATTTTTAGAGTTTAGATCAGATCCAATTCTGAAAACTTTTATTACTGACATGGAGAAAATACTGGGAAACAATTCCAATTTTATATTCAATAGCTGCTATTATTGAAGGAGGGGTTAGAGTTCGAGCAAGCCATATAAAACACGAGTTGACTAGTTGATGCTCATCATTGAAGGAGGCATCGTTACGATCTTTGCATTATAACAGTGATAGAAATTGGCTTGTTGATTGAAGGTTTGGTTGCTGAAGCCAGAGCACATCATGAGTGACCCAGTTTTCATTGAAACAACGTATCAAAAAATGAGCAATCAAAAGTTCATGATAATTGTTGATATAATATAGTAATAAAACTGTGATGTCTACTGGTCACCAAACCAAAATATTAACTAAACACCGAGGTGTGACCATGTCATTAGTTGTCGAATGAGTCATCAGTTACTCATTATATATATCCGAAAACTCAACCATCGGTTACTAACTACATGTTTCAAATGCAAAAAGTTGCTCATTAATTGTCATCCGACAATACTATGTATCACTATACGACCATCGAACGAAAGGAAAACCTAGAAAATTCATACATCATGCTCTTCCTTAGCTCCTTACACAGCTAAGAGCACGGTGCGGGATTTTTAAAATGAATAACTATAATCATGTAAGTCTTCAAGTATAAACAAAAATAGAGGCACTTGAATATAAAATGCTGAGGTCACAGTGTGCTGGAAACCAATAGTTGAAAATTTTTTTGTTTGTGTCAAACTCGATTTGAATTCTAACTAAATTGCGTCAAGATGCTCAGGATCGATTAATTAAAGTTATCTTTTGCGAGGCTCGACTTGATCCTCGTCAGGGAATCGAAGATATTGAAACTTTTTATGTGGAATATTCTGATTTCTTGGGGAGCAATACTGATGCCGAAAAAGCATCAGTTTTTACAACTCTCCAAGAGTTGTTTTCTCTTTATTATAGTGAGCAGGTTGCGAGCAGGAACGTGCAACATGTGGAGATGCAAACAGGAACACAGAAAAAGCCTGGCATTTTCAATATTCTTAAATCGGCGGCGGCAAAAAGATCTGTTGCTACAGACAAAGGAAAGACAACTGTTGGGAAGCAATCCACAACACAGAGTGAAGCACCTACCAATCTGAACGAGTTACAATTCTATTTACATCTCGGGGAGAAATTTGATGATGATATGAGCTTATTGGAGTGATGGAAAAGCTCATCAAAGCAATATCCCGTTCTATCTGCTTTGGCACGAGATGTTCTACCAGCCCAAGCTTCAACAGTAGCTTCTGAATTAGCCTTTTCCACCACAGGAAGAATAGTAGGAGATTACAGAAGTATTTTATCTCCTGCAATCCTTAGCATGATTACTTATCTACAGTATTGGTTTGCTGCTGAGTCACGAAATCAACAGTATAATTTCGTGGAAGAATTTAAGGATAACAGTTCAGAAGAATTCTTTGTAATTATGACGAATAATTTTTTTTGTAATGTGAAATATTTCTACGAACTGTAATTATTTTTTATAAATATTTTCGTTAATATTAATAATATTTCTTAGAATTTTTTTTATGTTAATTTTGTCAGAAATATTACAAAATATATAATATTTTTTTATAAAATATATAAAAAATATATATTTTTAAATTAATTTACCCGATTGACCCGACCCGACCCAAATATATGGATCCGGACCGGACTCGGACCGGATCCAAGCTAAGCTAACCGGTTCCGGACTGGATCTGTAACTGGTTAAGACCGGACCGAACCGAATTCAGGTCCAACCGCACCTGCAACCGGCAAAACTGGACCGGAACCGGTCCAGTAACCAGTATAGGTCGGCTATATGAATCTTTTGTTTCCATTGGGCTCTATCAGTTACCAAATTCTTATCTAAGTCTAAGTAACTAAGATCACTCCTTATAGTTTCTTGTCATGTCTTCTTTAATCTCCCTCTTCCTCTTTGTATATGGGCAAAATCCAATAATTCAATTTTTTTAACTGGAACTTCAATCGGCCTACGATTTAGGTGTCCAAATCATCTAAGCCGACTTTCTCTAAGTTTATCCTCAATTGGTGCAACACCAACTTTCTTTCTGATATACTCATTTCTCATTCTATCCTTTCGTGTATGGATCATCCACCTTAGCATCCTCATTTCTGCAACATTTATTTTATTTATATATTTTCTCTTTATAGGCCAGCATTCAACACCATATATCATCGCTAGTCTTACTACAGTTTTATAAAATTTACCCTTAATTCTGGATGAAATTTTTCTATCGCATAACACACCAGAAGCATTTCTCCATTTTACCCAGCCTGCTTGAATCCTGCTAATAACGTCATTATCTATTTCGCCATCATTTTGTATAATTGATCCAAGGTATCTAAAGCGCTCACTCTTCTTGACAATTTGATCACTAATTGTCACATCTCCAATATAAGTATTTTTTTCTTGACTAAATGTGCATTCTGAAAACCTTCAGATTCTAGAGCATTCCTCCAAAGCTCTAGTTTCGCTTTAACTCCCTCTTTCATTTTCTCAACAAGGACAATATCATCTGCGAAGAGCATACACCAAGACACCTCATCTTGGATATGTTCAGTCATGGCTTTCATAATCAAAGCAAAAAAATACGGACTTAAAGTCGAGCCTTGGTGTAATCCAACTGTAATAGGAAAATCCTTAGTCAAATCTCCTTATGTCCGTACATAACTTTCATAATCAAAGCAAAAAAATACGGACTTAAAGTCGAGCCTTGGTATAATCCAACTGTAATAAGAAAATTCTTAGTCAAATCTCCTTATGTTCGTACACAGGCACCTCACCTTGGATATGTCCAGTCATGTCTTTCATAATCAAAGCAAAAAGATACGAATTTAAAGTCGAGCCTTGGTGTAATCCAACTGTAATAGGAAAATTTTCAGTCAAACCTTTTTGTGTCCGTACACAGGTAACAGCTCATTTATACATGTCTTTAATAACTTCAATATAAGCAGTGCAAATCCCTTTTCTTTTCTAAAACTCTCCAAAGTACTTCTCTTAAGACTTCATTATAAGCTTTTTCCAAATCAATAAAAATCAAATGGAGGTTTTCCTTTCTCTCCTTAAACTTCTCCATTAAACTTCTTAATAAATGAATGACTTTTATAGTAGATCTACCTGGTATAAAACCAAACTGATTCTCTAATATCTTAGTATTATGGCGTAACTTTTGTTCGATCACTCTCTCTCAAAATTATCGTGCGTCGCCAGTGAGTGCCATTTAACTTTCCACGTGCGCACTTCATGTGAACCTTTCATGTGTACGTCTCAGATGCGCTGGCGTGAATCCAGATAAAACATGCCTCCCATTTTCTTTGAAGTCGCATGCATTGATACACGTGCCATTGCCTGAGTTGCCACGTGCACACTAGAGTTCCCCATAAATTCCTTACAGGCTAGAGTTTGAATGAGTTTCCCGTCTGCTAGTAGAGCAAAATATACCTATATGAAAGCATGGTTGAGGATGCTAATGACTAGATTCCCCTTACTAGACGTGCACCGCAGGCCGATTAGAGCATGTGTAGGAGGCCTACTGTTCGAGAGGAGGCACCAAAGAGACCCCGGATCCATCTGTCCGGTTCGGGGAGCACTCTTTCCAATGTAGGCAGCTCAGGGAGTTCAAGGGGCCTAATGCGTGCCCCGCTGAGGCGAGGCATACATACAATTTGTCCGATGAAGAACACTATCACCCTGAAGCGAATAACAAACCACTCCCAAGTGCGGAGGCTAAGAGGGTTCCGTCCCCGGCCGCAGGGGACGTCAGTGCGTCTGCTCCGGATCATGCAACTCCAATGGCCACTTCGACTCCTGTTGACATGGTAACCAGCAACCTGTTCCGGCCACGCTGATTTTGTCCGACACCGATGGCAGGGACTCGGCTGCCCAAGTCTTTGCACGAACAATTTGCCGCAAACTGGATCAGACTGAGGAGCGCGCTTCGCTGGCCGCAAGCACAGAGTAGGCAGCCGCAATCAAACGGAAGCTTGACGAGGCTCTGGCCCTTCTATGGAGGTTGGATTCCACCGAGGCGAAGAAAACAACAGTTCACCTGGAGTTGAAGTGCGCTGCGCAGGAAGGGACTTGGAGGCGACGTCGGCGCAGATTGAACAGCTTCAAAAGGAGAAAGCCGTCCTGGAGGCCCGCGTCGAAGAGCTGATCGACGAGAACCGTCGCGGAACGAACTTCGCCCGGGCCATTCAGAGTGTCCTAGTGGCACCAGAGTTCCAGCTTCCCCCGCCATAGGGTTACTTCCTTTGCTGTCTTTTTTTTTTGCAGCGAACCTGTAATGTAGTTTTATTAATATTTAGTAAAACTATTTCTTTGCTCAATGACTTGTCATTATTTCACGTTCTTTGTTATTTGCCGCATTTTGAATTTCATGAATTGACTAGTGGGAAGTTCAAAATCAATAGCCTTTGATTTTAGAGTAGTGGGTTTGGAAGGTCAGATGATGATCTTGGGAAGCTGAACTGCCAGGCAGGATAAATAAGGCCCGAGGGTCAAAGTGGTCCCCATTTCTTAAATTCTTTCGTTATTGAGATGGCTCGTAAGAGGTCGCATAGCCGAGTGAAAGAGATGGATGACTTTTGAAGTGTGGCCAGCGAGACGTGTCATCTCCCACCTCACACCTTCGATGCGGAAGTCGGGCAGGTTTGTGGAAGAGATCCCCGGCTAAGGCTAGAATTTCCTTTCGTGAAAACGACATTTAAGACTCCGCCGAAAGGGAAATCATAGTTTGCCTCCACCATCTCTGCGGCAGGTTGTTCCACCCCTTCCAACCCGAGAAGAGTTGTATAAGTAGATAATATGATCCCAAATAGTACATGCGCCTTTTAGGGGAAAACTGTGAGGCTAATAATGAAAAATTTTATAATTAAGTATATTTGAGCTAAAGTAGTGCTGGGACCCTCCTAGAACTCAGCCACATAATTCCCAAAGCCAAAGCGAATAATATCTCTATATTTGAATCACAAGATATTACAACATATAACCACTAGATTATCAAGGCAGTAAACTAAAATCAACAATATCAAGTTGGCTGTTGTCCTAGTGCTCTTGCATCAACCAATCTCTTAGAAGAATTTGACCTCAAGTTCCAAAGAGATATAAAGGAGATGTCTTTTTTTTTAAATAACAGAGAGGCCTTCTAAGTTGCTCCCTCCAAGAGATCCAAAAATCGGGTTCTCCACTTTTTTAAGGTGCCTGTTTGGCTTGAGTACAAACTACTTGGACAAAAGACCTTAAAATGTTTAATCATCTTTGACGAAATCCAAACAGAACCATCAATCCCTAAGTTAAAGGGAATGCTTCCAATCACATCTTGGGCGGCCATGAATTTGGTGGTTTGGGTGTCTAGCGGAACGAATGAAACGATTTTGTCTAACATATCAGCAAAATCTTCTCCATGCTCTTCATAAAGATGAGCGATAGTTTCATAATCACACTAAGCCTTGTGTGATTAGGCATCAAGTGCTGGAGCTTTTTTGAAGCTGGTATGGAGGGTCGTGAATTTTTGTCAATAGAAATTTGTAACACCTATTATTGCATCTGGATTTACACCAATGCATTTGAGGTATACACATGGAAGGTTCATATGAAGTGCGTACGTGGAAAGTTAAGTGGCACTTACGGGCGGCGTGCGACGGACACATGACGAAAAGCTTAAGTCGAAGAACTCATGTTGAACTCCCCAACTCAAACTATTTGAGCTCAGTATAAGTACAAAATGATGGATTCGATGCTGTTTTAAAGAGGAATGGCAAGATCGTTCAAACCATACAACTCGTACGAACAGGGCTACTAAACTTTCAAAGTGCAATCACCACCCAAGCCATGTTAGGAATGGAGACCATTTATTTAATATGACAGTCACTAGCAAATTTTAGGCTATAATCCTATTGTAAAGGTACGGGCTTTTTCTCTGCATACAAAAAAATCTCCACTATAATTCAATACTTTCTCTCTTAGTGAAAATTTTAAGTCACTATGACCTAGGTGCTATGGTTTTCTCGCTTAGACGGTTTCCACTTAAAAATTTCTTTTTCCGTAGTTCATCTCACATTTTCTTGGTGTCAACAATTTGGTGTCCACACGCAAGAGTGAACTCCAGTCCTTCAATAATCTACGGAGGAAATACACGGCGAAAACCCTTGACGATGGCTCAGCAAATAGCATCTACCCCTCAGCCCAATAGTATTGCGGGTGACCACCAGTTGTAGGCTTTGACGCATGCAGTGACTACACTCTCGTAGACAATGAATTATTTTCCTGCCAATCTGCCATCCCTTCTCCAACAACAAAGACCATCTTTACATCTAGCCTTACCACTTGAGGGCTCTATTCCTGCATCGCTACTGAGCTGAGCAGAATAAACCACCCCGTGAAGAGGCCAATACTCTCACCGCGAGAGAAAGTCGCCCTGAGGTCTACCCTCCAGTTCCTCCAGCAAATTCTATCTTTTCGCCTGACATCATGCGGCTCCTGCGCCACACAATTACATGGCCCCTTAGGTCAATGATTATGATGGACTCACGGACCCAGCATAGCATGTCAAGCGCTTAGAAAATGTCCTGACAACAAGCGATCTTATTTCAGACGCCTACAAGTACCGACTTTTCCGAAATACCCTAACTGGTCTGGTGCTAGATTGGCTCGATGAAATTCTCCCAAGATCTATACAGAATTTTGAGCAGTTCTCAGAGCAATTTTGCAAAAGATTCGACACGCCCAAAGCCACCGCTTGAACTATCCACGAGCTGTGGTAGATTAAGCAGCAGTTAGACGAATCCTTCTCGAGTATGTCGATCGGTTTTCAAAAATGAACGCCAAGATGAAAGACACTACTGATGACAGGTCAACTATGATCTTTGTTCATAGCATACTCCTAGAGAAACTTTATGACTCTTTCATCGACATGCCGAACGCCCTCATAGAGGCAAGAGCCAGGGCTGAAAAGTGCATCCACCTTGAAGATGCGGAAGCCTTGAAGGTAGACTCAAGACCGGAAGTACCTCACCTCAGACAAAACAGGTCAATACCCTGAAGCCGGAGCAAAGTACTCTCAGTAGGAGCTTCCGTGATCGAAGATTTGCTTCCTCATCTAAAAAGTGCAAATTTGAGGGTGATGCTATAACATCCTATGATTCCAATATAAAGGTATTGTCCGCTTTGGCTTTAGAAAAACTGCGTGACTTGAATACTTCTTAAAAGGTCACCCATCCAGTGCTACTTCAGTCCAAACACGCTTTACTACAGAGTTTTTCATCATTAGTCTCACAGTTTTTTGATACCATATTGTAACATCCCGTAATTCCAATGTAGAGGTATTGTCTACTTTGGATTTAGGAAAATTACATGACTTGAGCACTTCCCAGGAGATCACCCATCCCAATGCTACTCCAGCCCAAGCACGTTTAACTACAGAGTTTTCCATCATTAGCCTCATGTTTTTTTCCCAAAATACACCTTTGCTATTTAAGATTACGTTATCTACTTAAACAGCTTAAGATCCCCCTTCCTTTGTAGAACAATTCATTTTTGTGCCTTTCTCACCACTCATTATTCTGCTTAGAAGCCTGCTAGAAGCCGCACTTTGATTCAGTGATTCCTTTCTCTTAAAATATCACCCGACGATCACTCCTCGCCCTCTTCGACCATGGGCGTCACAGGCCCACCAGCTTCTGCCTGGTTCATCCTTGAACTACATCGTGCTGTGTTAGATCGGCTCTGATACTATATTGTAACATCCCGTGATCCCAATGTAGAGATATTGTTCGTTTTGGCTTTAGGAAAACTGTATGACTTGTGCACTTCCTAGGAGATCACCCATCTCAGTGCTACTCTAGCCCAAGCACGCTTAAGTACGAATCTTTTCATCATTAACCTCACGATTTTTTTCCAAAAGACGCCTCTACTATTGTAGATTACGTTATCTACTTATATAGCTCAGGATCCCCCTCCCTTTTCGTTGTGGGACAATTCATTTCTGTGCTCCTCTCACCACTCATTATTCGGCCTAAAAGCCTGCCAAGAGTCGCACTTTGCCTCAGTGATTCTTTTCTTTTAGGACATCACCCGACGATCACTCCCTGCACTCTTCGGCTACGGGCATCACAGATGCCCTATGCACTTCAATGCCAGTGTATATTATTGAGGAGATCTTTTCAATCTTGCAAGACAAGGGATACATTTAGCATTGCGGCGAATGGCAACCACTATTGCCAGGCGAGGACTCCTCGAAGTATTGCAAGTTTCATCAACGCTATGGCCATCCCTTGCATAAGTCACTCCTTTTGGGAACTCATTAATGAGTTATTGAGAAAGGATTCCTCACCGGTCATCATAAGGTTGAAGAGTGTCCCCCCAAAGGCAGTGCGAACACTTTTTCCCTACGAGGAACCTACTGCTAGTTCGCCATCGACCCCTCTTACTACGTCAAAAGTCTCTGAAAAGAAGGCCGTATTGTCAATCTTCAATTTCGACCATGTTGCAACCAGTTTGGCATCGAAGTACCCCTGGGAATGCACCGTTGAAACCCCATTGGTTTTACCTGTCATCACCTTCATTGCAGGCGATCTTCCCAAAAACGACAACCGCGAAGACCCCATAGTGACTATCACCGACATCAAAGGCTGTGATGTCTATTGAACTTTAATTGACACGGGGAGTAAATGGACGTGGGCCTGTGCAAACCTCTCCCATCTACCATGACAATATCTAGTTTTTTCCACGATGTCTACCAACAAGTCAGTTACGCTTCGCTTCACGTCACTCTGGAAGATGGCCCAAGGCGGGAGACGAAATTTATTGACTTCATCCTCATCGACGCACTATCTGGCTATAATAAAATATTTGAGCGGCCCATAATCGCGGCTTTTCGCATGGTCTCATCCACTTTCCATCTCTGCATCAAGTTTCCCACTCCCCTTTGGCGTCGCCACCATCCGAGGAGATAAAACGGGAGGAGCCAAGAAGTGTTTTGAACTCAACGCTTGCCTCCACATAGATCGCCTAGTGATCATACTCCGCTCCTCGCCGAACAAAATGACTATGTAACCATCGCTGACGGAAAAAATGTATTTGTTTCAAAAGATTTCCCTTAAAGCGAAAAACCTGCTTTAGCAGCGCTTCTTTCTGAGTATTTTGATGTCTTTGCTTAGGGACCTAAGGATATGCCCGATATAAACAGAAGTGTGGTCGAGACATATTGAACCTCAAAATTGGCTTAGCTCTAGTCAGGTAGAGGAAGAGGAGTTTTGGTGAAAAAAAAACATCGAGCCATCAAGGAGGAAATTGAAAAGCTCCTCTTGGCGAGCTTTATTAGGGAGATTGCATATCCATCCTGGTTGGCAAATATTGTGGTCGTGAAGAAAAGAACAGGCAAGTGGCGAATGTAATCTCCTCAAGAGCATCTTCGGAGTAGCATGTGGGAAATTCCTTGACCACATGGTGTCAATTAGAGAGATTGAGGCCAACCCCGAAAAGATACAAGTCATCCTCGAAATGAATCCACTGCGAGTGACCACGAATATATAGAAGCTAAACTGAAAGATTACTGCACTTAGCAAATTCATATTCAAGTCATTCTTATGCCCCTCCACCTATAAGCCTGCCAAGAGAAGTTCCTTATTCGAATAATTCCGATTCACTCATGATTCTTTTCTATATTTTTGTTGTTTTATTTTGTGTGTATGGGTAGTTATGTGGTTAAAGGGTAGTTACTTCCCTTTGTAAAGTTATAATTTGAAGTCATATATATAATGTATCATGTTGTAATAAAAAAGGAATGGTGGAATGAAAATTGGTCTATTTGTTTATTCTAAAATTTGTACAGTTCTTTAGAGGTGTGTTTGGGATGGACTCCATAGCTATCGCCTGTGTAGAGATGGACGTCAACCGGGTATAGGTTCTCAAGAGTTTGGAAGAACATGATATCCACATAGAGAAGGACATCAAACAATTTTATGTAATTTCATATCTCCATTTATCCTTATGTATCCTTACATATATTCACTTTTTTGTCTTTTTGTTCTCTATTTATATGATATGTCACATTTATATTTCATTATGACTTCTATATTCGTGCCTACATCAGAAAAAAGCTTGAAGCAAGAGCATTGGGATCGTAGTCAACTTGATACTATCAATTTTAGTCTACTGCCTCGATATTTTAGTCATTTATTTTCTGTGTTTTTGTTGTTTTATTGTGTGTGCATATATATATTTGCGTAGTTATGTGTTCAAGGGTATTACTACCCTTTGTAATATTAAGTTATGATTTGGTGTAATATATATAGTGTATCTTGTTGAAATATAAAAAGAACGATGGAATGAAAAATGGTTTCTTTGTTTGTTATAAACCTTGCACAATTCTTTAGATATGCGTAGAAGGAATCCACAGCTATCGCCTATGTAGAGATGGACATCGAACGGATATAGGTTCTCAAGAGTTTGGGAGAATGTGATACCCGCATAAAGGACATCAAACAGGTTTGTGCTATTTTTTATCCCCATTTATTCTTATATATCCTTATATATATATTTATTGCTTTGCCTTTTCATTCTTCATTTATATGGTATGCCACTTTTATATTTCACTATGACTTCCCCTCTATCTATGCCTACATCAAATAAAAACTTGATGCAAGAACATTGAAACTGCCACCAACTTAATACTATCGATTTTAGTGTAGAGCCTAAACTATTCAATGAAGATTCATTTTCTGTATTTTTGTTGTTTATTTATTATATATATATATATATATGGGTAGCTATGTAATTAAAGGGTAATATTGTTCTTTGTAATATTTAGTAATGATTTAGAGTCTATATAAAGTGTATCTTGAATTCTAGTATAATAAACAAAAAACAATGAAATGAAAATTAGTTTCTTCGTTTATTCTATACTTTGTATGGTTCTTTAAAGATGAGTTCAGGCTGGACCCTAAAGGTATCGCCCATACTGAGATAAATGTCAAACTGTATACATTTTCAAAAGTTTAAGAGAATATGATACCCATATAGAAAAGGACCTAGAACGGGTTCATATTATCTTTGATCTCCATTTATCCTTATATATCCCTATATATATTTGTTTCTTTATCTTTCTTTTCTTCATTTATATGATGTCACTTTTACATGTCACAATGACTCTCCATCTGTGCTTACGTAAGGTCATTATTTCTTCATCAATTACACATCTGTGACAACATGAAAATAAAAGATTAGTTTTTAATAAAATAAAATAAAAGATTCTAAAGATTAATTATATGCATCATGTTTCTCATCCATGAAGTGTGAATGACTTTTCAAAGCCTCACTTTCAAGATATAAAGCAACACCTAGAGAATAAAAACTAACAAAAACCAACATTTAACATAATTTCTTCTAGAACTATTTCATACCTGAAATCTGCTTAAAAGTGCAAGTTTTATGCCAGGATAGCTAGAGAAGCGCTCCGAAATGACATCAAAAAGCTGCTTGGCTAGAACAACAGTTGGTGCTAGCACCATAGCTTGTTTCCCAGCAGAAACAACAACAAATATGGCACGGAGTGCTACTTCAGTTTTACCAAAACCAACATCTCCACAGATTAGCCGGTCCATTGGAGTTTCCCTTTCTATCAAATCTCTCTCGACATCAACAAATGCCTGCATAACAAAAAGGAAATAAATTTGTATCATTAGAACAGAGATAGATCACAAACATTAAAATGTTTGAAGGTATGCATTACCTTATCCATGGAACGGAGAGTTAAAATAAAAAATGGTAAATATCATCCAGGTCTCTGAGACTAAGATGTAATATCACAATTCCTAAAATCTTTTATTTGGCCTGACTTTATTAAAAAAGTCATTCTTGGTACTATTAAAAAGTTAAAAGAATAAGCTTTCCTCCCTCTTCTCATAGTTATGTTGGAGAGAGAAAAAATGAGAAAAAAAAATAAAGGTGGACATATATATAATTTCATTAATTAAAAAATCATGCTTCTGTCATCCGCAAATAGAAAGATGACATAATTCATTAAAAAAGATCTTTGTAAAGTATTTATGTCGACTTCAGAGGCCCATCAATAACAACAATCAAGTCTTTATCCTACTAGGTGGGTTCGACTATATAAATCTTTTCTTTTCATTATACTCTATCAAATAACGATTCATAATTTAACTTTAAGTATATAAGATCATTACATATATTTTTTGTTGTATCTTTTATGGTAATCATCTTTCTCTTTTAATATATGCAAGATCCAATAACCCACCCCTCCACATTTAAAATTTCTATCTGCCTGTTATTTATATGTCCAAATTATTTAAACTGATTCTCTCTAAATTTATTTTCAATTGAAGTCACTCCAACATTCTCGCAAATATGCTCATTTCTTATCATCCGCTTTAGCATCCCCATCCCCATCCCTACAACACTTATCTTATTTGTATGTTTTTGATCCAATAACTCACTCATCCGCTTTAGCATCCCCATCCCTACAACACTTATCTTATTTGTATGTTTTTGGTTTATAAGCTAACATTCAGCACCTTAAAATACCACCTATTGTCTATAAAATTTAACTATACGTCTTAGTAAAAAATTTCTATTGCACAGCATACTAGATACAATCCTTTATTTTATCTATTCTACTTGAATTTTATTAATAGCATCATCATCTATTTTACTATCATTTTCTATAATTGATCCAAAATATTTAAACGACTTACTCTTTCTGATAATGGCATCACGAATTATCACCTTCCCAATACAAATATTTCTATCTTTAATTAAATTTGCACTTCCTATATTCAATTTTTAATCTACGAATATGAAAACCTTTAGACTTTAAAGTATTCCTCTATGACACAAGTTTTGCTTTGGCTTTTTCTTTAATCTTATCAACAAAAAGAATATCATTAGCAAAAAGCATACATCAAAATACATTTTTTTGAATATATCCAACCAATAGCTCCATAATCAAAGCAAAAAGGTACAAGTTTAAAGTTGAGCCTTGATATAAACCAACTGTAATAAGAAAATCCTTAATCAAATTTCCTTATATCCGAACATAACTAACATCTCCATTATATGTCTTTAATAATTTAAATCTAAGCAAAGCAAACCACTTTCATTTATAAAACTCTCTAAAACACTTCTCTTGAAACTTTATTATGAGTTTTTTTCAAATCGATAAAATCAAATACAAATCTTTTATTCTCTCCTTAAATTTCTCCACTAAACCTTTCAATAAATGAATTACTTTCATAATAGATTTACCCATCATAAAATTGAATTGATTCTGTGATTCTCTAGCATCACAATTCGATAATCTATGTTTGATCACCCTATCTCAGAGTTTTAAAGCATAGCTCTTTGATAATCGGCATAATCCTATATTTTGCATTTATTCTTGTAAATAAATATCAATGTACTATTTTTTCATTCCATTTCATATTATTTTTAATTTTTAAATCATATTAAATAATTTACTAAACCAATAAACTTCTCCATCACTTATACATTTCTAAACTTCTATTGAAATATAATCCTTACAGCTTTTCTACACCTCATCTTCTTTAAACTCTCTTAAATTTTATTGTTTACTAATACGTCGAATGTAAGAGTAATTTTTTTATACTAAGATCCCCAACTTACTTAGGTTTGGTGACCATTTGCTTGGAGATGTAATGCATGGCATTTTTTTGTGCAGCACCACTCCGAAGAAACCGTTTGGTCGGCTTCTCCACTTCTTTCATGATGTTAATCGACACAAATTCAAATCTTAAATTTCAATTTTATTTAACATCTTACATAAATTTTAAGATTAAAAATTTAACTTATTTCACATCATACACATATTTCAATAAAAAATTAATTTTATTTGATATCCAAAATAATTTTCAATAATAAAATAACTTTATTTTACATGATAATATTAAAATAATTTTCTTTCATTTTCTATCTAAAAAAAAAAAAAAACTTAAAACATGCCCAAAATACAGTGGCACTCAAATGTAAATTAGATGAAATCAAATGGAATAATCTTCCCTTACCAATAGGTGCTCACTGTAGTTAACTTAGGTGTGGAGAATATTAAATGACTTATGGTAACTAGGGTTGTAAATTTTGAGAGCCAAGTGTGAATTTAGAATTTTACTATCTCATGTACATGAAACAAAACCCCCCCCCTCTTTATATTTTGTTAATAACTAAGACATTTGAAAATGTAAACCCTATATTTTTTGTTGGGTAAATATCATCCAAATTTCTAAAGTTAGACGATAGTATCATATAGTTGGAGAAATGAATGCTTGACTGCCTAATATCATAAAATAAGCACCACCTAAGTCCCTTAAGTTTGCTTGGATTATAAAGATTATAAGATTTTTTCAAGCGAATGCTTGACTACTCAAAATCAATAAATAGTTTTGGATTTTGGGATAAAGAGTTGGAGAAAAAATAGTAAGTTGAAATAGTGCCCCTGGATTCGATGATGTAATCTAAAGAATATGAATAGAATTATCTTTAAGAGTGAGATTCTAGAGCTTGGGCAGTGGGACATTAATGGAGAAAATGATCTTATATGGTTAACTGTTGATTGCTTCCATATAATGGAGAATGATGTGATGGAAAAATCTAAAAAAAATAATTCAAATAATAAAGATATTTAATGGTGAAAATAAGATATATAAGAAAAGAGTAAACATAAAATATTTTTTTATAAAAAATTGATATAAATGCAAGAACAAAAAAGGCTTGAGAGAAATATATAGTGACTCGATGAGAGTTCAAAAATATAGTCTATAATGTAAAGAATGTGACCTTTGAGGGTCTATATAAGAATTTGGATGCTAAAAAATGAGAAGACGTATATAAGCTGCTATGGTAGGAAATAGAGAAATTAAGGACTTAACTAAGTAAAGTGTTTTGAAGATATGAAGGAAAAAGTACTTTTCAAAAAGAAGATATTCAATATAGATGTGTTACATGTGTTGTTCTAACCCAGTGAGGAAAGAACTTACCTGAGTACCAAGGAATCTCAAGTTTGAATCACATTACTATTACAATTTTCAAATGAGGTGGGAAATTGTGGTATCCCTAGGTAAAATAAAAATATAAAAAAGAAAAAATATAGATAGATGTGTTACTTTTAAAAGCTTTTCAATAACAGTTGTAACAATACGATTAATCTTAGATTTATTGACTCCAAGAGTGGAGAACGGTCCTAGTTGCTAAAGCTACGGCACAATTCCTGGGAGACACGAAGGGGGTTCAAGTGCTTTAAAGCTAAGTATGGAAATAGAAAAAAGCCTTTCTCTATCAAGAAAGGTGGCAAGTGGACTTGGAAACTCCTCTACTAGGGAGGCAAGGTGGCGATCAATAATAACCGGTGAAAACTTGGATCAGGAACAAGGTGTTCCACCCTCATTGATGCCTGGATTGACGCCCTCCCTTTCAATAAATGGCTCACCTTTGTTAACACAAGTCAACCCCCATCCGCTAACATAAGGGACCTTCGCAACAAGCATGGTGTATGGGACATGGAATCCCTCCAGGGTGCTTTTGACCAGGATTTAATCACGAGAATTACCAAACTCTTTCAGCTCGAGGTAGAAGACAATGATGCCCTTGTTTAGCTCTAGTGTGACACTGAGAGGACTCCACTGTTGTGCCCCTCTTTGAGGGGCAAGAGGAAGTATGCAGCTGCACCTAGAAAGTAAAACCTTAACCATGCTTCAAATTTTACTCTAGAAACTTTGCCTCGATGTCATACCTACTATAGCATGGCTTAAGAGGAGGCGGCTGACGTCCACCACACGTCCATAGGGTTGCCAGGCGGATGAGGACCTCTCCCACATCATCAGCGATTGCACCTTCGTTAATTAGATTATCAAGGCGCTCAAAAATATTATGCAAGCTAAGGACGGGGACGAGTACTTTCATGATGAGCACTTCTCTAATGCTAAACATAACGACCCTAACTTAGAAGAAGTGCCTACTGTTGCTAGCACTATTACTGCTACCATAGTACACAATACAAACGAGAGACCTAGTTCCTGGAAGAGGAAAAAGGGCCCCAAACTGCAATGTTCAAATGAAGACCCTAGCGAGCAGGTGTTGAATGCAGATGCCAAAGAGGAGGTTTTAAAAAGAGATGGTCCTGGGCATTACAATAACAATGACCTTAAGGGACCTATTATGAATCCTACACCCCCTAACCACTGCAATAATCTCAACTCTAGACTCAAGAAGAAAAGAAGAGGTCCTAGGAGGCACTGTCCTACTATTGAAACTACTGGAGGTCTAGAAATAGGTGGCCCCTCTGTTGTGCACTTCTGTGGTGTGCAGAAGTGCAGAGCCTACTAACCCTCTACTCGATACAATAGTAATGCTAGTTGTGCTATTAAAGGTTGATAAAAGAAGTAGACTTGAGGTCCCCTCACCACCATAATGACGATAAAAGACTCAAGATCGCTGAAAACGATAGCTATATTATTTGTACTAACTTGTTCATGCAAATACTGGAGTTGTTGAAGCTGATACCACTGACTCGGTGTTGTCTCCCAATATTTTGTGTGCTGGAATTAGAAACACCACTAAGGTGCAACCCCCTAAAAGTACTCACCACAATTGAGACAGGATGCAATTGATCCAAACTGAGAAGAAGACACTCTTCCAGCTACCCCTACTGGAATTCAAATGGAGGATCACACAGTTTCTAATCGTAAGTCACCCTCTGAGGGCTTGGAGGGCTTTTCTAGGTATTTGAGATGTCAGGTGTTAAGGAACTTGAGGGACCACCAGGTGACCTATATCCCAACAGTCCTTTACCATATCTGGAAAGCACGGTACGCAAAGGTTGATAATAATCCTTTTACCCCTCAGTAGAGACCATTGCGGCCATTGTTCACTCACTTGGAGCTTCAGGTTCACCTGATCCCAACTTGAGAAATTGGGAGCTCATAAGTTACCTCGACTCAATTCACCCCTTTTTCTCCCAATGGATTCCCCTACTCCCAAGCTAAATTAAGGTAAACTGCCAATACCAAAGCATCAAGATGGCATACCATTCCAGAGAGCCAACCCAACATCACAAAAAAAGGGTGGGCAAATAGCCCTGATTTGTTGAGGGGAAACGGGTCCAATTCGAAGTTGTTGATGTTTATACTGATCGATCATAGAATAGAAATTCTGATTCATTAAGATCAAGCTTCCTTCCTATTTATCTGGAAGTTTTTTTCAGATACAAGGAAATGATTCAGTTCCAG
Organism: Apostasia ramifera; assembly: GCA_019297695.1. NCBI lineage: Eukaryota > Viridiplantae > Streptophyta > Magnoliopsida > Asparagales > Orchidaceae > Apostasia > Apostasia ramifera. Next base: position 19,282 of record JAEMOT010002861.1, on the reverse strand, counting down.
GGCCAAGGATCGTAGTTCTCGAACCCTGTCTTGTTGCCCCAAGACCATAGCATCAACCTAACGATACTGCTTTGGCTTTGGCTCCAGCCTATAAAAGAAACCTTCGCTAGGGATACAGAAAGTTATTTTTTAGTATCCTATTGCACTAGAAAGTAGAATTGTAATTTAAAAATGGGCGAAAAACAGTGCTTTTTTAGTATGAGCCTTTCCCCTTCTAGCCAGTACATCTGACTACAACGAGATAACAGCACGAGTTATGAAACAACTCACTTTGATCGTTAGAAGATAGAAGAGAGATAGCTAGTTCAAGGGCTATGATCTATCCTATGAATAAGGAAATTTCTGTTTCTAAAGTTTGTTGTTTGAGTTATCTTCAAGATAGTGTTCAGTTCTTCTTTACTACAGGTCAAAGTTGATTTAGCTAGTGCCATTGTAGTTGTTTCTAGGTTCATTGCTTTGACATCAACGCCTAGCTCTCTCTTTCTAGTACATTTATTCTTTTTGAATACTTTGATGACTTAGTGAAAGCGAATGATGCTACGGGTGCTAGAATAGTAGCCAAAGATCATGGTGGCAACTTCCTAGCGGTGGTTGGCATTAGATTGTTCAATAAAGCGGCTTCAGTTGCTAAGATGAGAGGCATGTGGGAGGCGGCTAACTCATTAGAGGATGGGTTGATACTGCAGAGAGCATATGATTGGAGAGAGATTCTTCCATAATGATTACTGGCTTTTTGCAAGCTGCTAAAGGTGATGCAACTTAGTGGTATTTTTTTAATCTCTTATGATCTTGGTGCCTTTAGGGTTTATAAAGTCTCACATGTATATAGGCCCGCAATTAGGACGGCAGATATTGTTGCATCTTTTGCTATTAATAACAATATAATGTGCGAAGGGAGAATATCCTTCCCATTTATGCTCGATCTTTAGAGAGGATCTAGAGGCCTTTTATATCTAATGTACTTTTTATCCTTTTAAGTAATACATAAGCTAAGGCTGAATTTCAAGTAATAAACATAAAATATTAATGAAAATATTTTTAAAAAAAATATTTGGGCCCCAACCAAATGAGGTCTTCAGAGCCAATTTAGCATGAGGATCTTTTGGTCTTCAAGGATGGTTTTTTTTAGTTTTTTTAGCTTTTTTTTCTTAAAGTACATGATGAGAAATAAAACTAGTTAGTTATGCTAAAAGTTTTATAAAATATGAAATAAAATTGATTCATTTGTTAAAAATTGTGTAAGAAGTGAAATAAAGTGATATTTTAATATTAAAGTTTGTATAAAATAACATAAAAAATAATATATTTTATATTGAAAGAAATAATTTGGCCACAACAATAAAAACCATGGCTTTTTGACTTTTGGCCAAACAACCCTTAGTCATTGAAAAGTGTGTGCTGCCAGCTTCACTCCAAGCTTCGACAAAGGTCTCAGATTTTCACTAACAATCAGCACTGACAAACGAACATCTATGCACCGACACTAGCGAACTGGCAAAACCCACAAATGGTCCATCTTTAAACCAATGTACTCTATGTAGTTCAATCATCGGGTGAGAAAGTCACTAAAAATTGAATGATTTAGTGGATTGAGAAGAAAGCAAATACGGATCTACAATATTCTCACATGCTTCTTTGCATAAATTGCTGACCAGTTGAAGAATAGGATAGAAGTGAGAATACATTAGGGTTAATGAACATCTCAATTCACATACAAAATAGATCAACGGGTTGATGAAAACTAATGAATTGAATTAATGGATTTTACTCAAGCTAAAGCAGATAAGATGAATAGTTGGATTAATGTTCCACCCAGCTAGAATTAGAAGCACTTGACTGCAAGTTAAATGGGAACTGCAAGTTAAATGGGAGTGATGTGATGAAACATAGGAGATAGAATTGTGAGGCATAATATTTAAAATAGAATGAAGGCCACAAGTATTATGGAGTGAGGGCCATAAATATAATGGTTGTGCTAATACTGAGGGCTGTAAATATCGAGAATCGACCCTCTAATATATATATTCACAACTTTATCGTGTCATGTATATAAATCCCTCAAAGAAGACGCACCAAAAAATACAAAAAATATGGGAAAAGGATATTACTAAAAAGAAAAAAGTATGTAAACCTTGAACACAATATCTTTCATAAAAAACTATTAAACATAGTCAACAATAGCAAATAACAAACAAAGATGGACAAAACCATATTTTAAAAAATAATAATAAAAAAATGAAACAATATACTAAGTAGATGCTACTATTTCATGCTTGCACAAACTCTCTTAGGAAGATTTTTGTATGTGTGCGGTTATTATGCAGACAAACAAGTGCAGCAAAATTAGTTGGGTAGACAAAAAAACACTACAAAATTTAACTGGATAGACAAAAGAAAAAGAAAGAAAAGAGAAGAAACTAACCAAGAAAATAGGCCTCAAAAAATAATTTGTCGGATAACGAACCTGTTTCTGATCTTGGGTGGGTTCATAAAGAAAGTGAGCAGAAAATCCAGCCAAGGCTGAAGTTTTAGGATATGGTGGTCTCTTTTGCTTCAACCTGTTAAGATACAGCTCCATCAAGTCAACAACCATTTTTTGGATTGCAATTTTGCCTTTTGTCTTTCTTCGCTCCCATGCACTAGTGTCATTCAATTTGCTCAAAGCTCGTGGTTTTTTGTTTTCATTTGGACTGCACAAACAGCAAATGCATAAAATTTATGTTCTATTTAGCTAGAGGCCATTTTGGCCCTAGCATAAGTTAAATAATAATATAAACTATGAGTAAAAAAAATTGAATTATTGGATCTTTCTCATATAAAAAGAGGAAAAGGAAGGCAAAAAAAGACAAGACAAGAAACTATAGAATGATCTTATATACTTGGAGCTAAATAAATATTTGTTATTTGATAGAGTACAATGAAAATAAAAAATTCATGTAACCGACCACACTTAGTGAGATAAAGGCTTAGTTGTTATTATTGTTGTTGTTGGAGTTTACAGATGATGAGATAAAAATAATATTTTATTATTATTTTTCTTATGCCAACATAAAAAATATTATTTTTAATCAAGTTTATTTCACACCTTACATAAAACATTAACTTTTTTTTCGTCCTACACATATTTCCAAAAAAAACAATAATTTTTTTCTTGGAAGTTTTTTCTTCCTTTCAACCAAATAGAGCTCTAAAGTTGCTCAAATAATAGAATTATTATCAAGGCCATAAATCAGGTAAATTGTATCCGTAGAAACCTATAGAAATGTTCAGAGAAATCTCCTAGATGAAATCTAGTGTCATCAAAGAAAGCAGAATTTAACAGAAACTATTAACTGAAAAAGTTTAGGCCAATCGGAAACATTTCAACAAAACATAATGTGATGTAGAACACCATCCACAACAAATGAGCCACAAAAAGATTAAGGTTGTTCAACGGAAAAGCTATTTAAGATGTTTATTACGAATGAAATCCATTGTATTAAGATATTTTTTATTGCATTGAAACAACTACAGTTGTCTGCATTTCTTTGAAAGAAGTTAAAATTTTACAAATAGAGAAAGAAAATGGGAAGGAAATGTTACAACATCTCCATTTGATGTTTAAAAGGAAACTAATGTTTTAAGAAAGACAATCCTTGCGCTCCAAGTAAACCACCATGTATCATATAAGAATGTTTGTTTGATGAACACATTCAAGTTCCTTTTAACCTGAGAATTTATACACTCACTTAAGGCAAAATAGCATTAGCGAGAGCTAGCTCTACAACTATTTTAGAAGCAAACGCATCACTAAATAATATATGAAAGTATGCAAAATATTTTTTCCCCCAAAAGACCACGGTACATTTATTAGGATAATAAGTATCAAGAAAAAAATTCAAAGGAAACTATAAAGACTCACAGATTATAACGGTATAGCATCCGGTATGCTTGCTGGACCGGAAGCTTTGCCATTCCATCCGTATACTCGATGAACACATACTCGGTGGGCTCCGGTGAACTCTTGGATACATCATATTTGATAGCTACAAATCTCCCGACGCCCACCTTCTTGTGCACGACATAATCCCCAGGCTGAAGAGTATACGGATCTACCCTGTAGCCGAATCCACCCTCTAGGGCATCCCCCTTGAGCTTCTGAAGTCCCCTCTGCTGCTGCTGTTTCACCATCTTCATGTACTTCTCCGCTTCGACCGGGTCGATCGTGTTATCTTCTGATCTATATGCATCCCTCTTCCCGAGCTCCTTTCGGATCCTCTCGTTCAGCACGGAGATATCGTCCAGATCGAAGGAAGAATCGCGCCTCTCCTTCCAAGGTGCCGCCGGCGACGCATCCGTGTAGAAGGCGTTCGCGCGAAGCAAGGAGGACTGTTTCCAGCTCCAGCAATGGTATCTCCGAGAAGAACGTAGATCCAAGAAGAAGGGCCTGAGTGAATGGCTCTGGTGCACGGGTATCAAGACTGAGAGCGGAGATGCGTTCACAGAAGCCATTGCCGCAACTCGACTTGGCTCTAATCGGAAAGGAAAACGGCCATGAGAGATTGACGAAGGTGAGAGAGAGGGTTTTGGGAGGGCTTTATATGGATATGAGATTTTGAAAAAGAGAAGGCGTTTGTGGACGAAGAGAAGGAACGTTGTGGTAGAGATTGGGAAAGATATGCCGAATATTTGGCTGAAGGGGCTCCACCTCGACCAGCCAATGTTTTTCTTTTTTTATTTAGTATATGTCACTTTTTAAATTAAATTTTTTACTTATTTTATTTTTAAAATTAAATATTTACGTTTCACAGCTTATATTTTAAATATATAATTATAATCATCAATTTTTTTCATTAAATTGAAAGAAATTCAACCATTCATTTTATAAAAAAAATAAAAATTTAATTATTTATCATTATAAAAGTAATACTTATAATTATATATTTAAAATATATAATATTAAAATTAAATATTTAATTTTAGTAATAGAATAAGTAAAAAATTTAAATTTTAAAGATAATATATATATATTTTTTTTAATTTTGAACCATTTTTTTTCTTAAATTTTTTTTAAATATTACATTTTATTTAAATTTTATAAAAAATATAAACTATAGATAAAATAATTTTACATATAAATAATTATTAAATATCTCACATCTATTTCTTAAATATTTGCGTATGAAAAAACTTCTTGTAATGATTCTAAATATTTTGATTTAAAATTCTCAGTTAGTGATAAAAGTTCAGGTTTATAATTCATTCTAATTAATTTTAAATGATTCTTGGACATTCAACAACAGCTACTCCAGATCATGTTTCCATATAGTCTGATTAAAAGGACCTAAACATACGAAATGATAAAGATCAGAGTTTTATGATAATTATTACTATCTGATAAAGAAGGGACTGCTTTATAAATATCCCGGGAATCTCATAAAATCAAGGACTACTCTTCACACTATCACTGCTGTCAAAAATTCGGTGTCATATATCGTTATCCTAGTATAAGCCACTGAACAAGATTCTCCAAAATGCACCACTGACGAGACCACTCACCATCCACTTACCATATTCTCTGCTTTTCGAATATGCTTTGCTTAGTTTTTCATTATGAGTTTTGCTATATAAACCGATAGCCTCCATCCTGTGGGAGGCATCGGAGAAGTAAGAGCTAAGAGCCAAGAGTGAGAACAGCTTCGAACTGATCCCGACCTCAAAGTGGTATCAGAGCGAGGTTATTTTGTAAGCAATATTTTGTTTATCGAATAAAAATCATATATATTGTTGATATATTGTTGCTTGTATGATAGCTTAACTTCTATATACTGTTGTTTCTGGTTGATCTAATAATTCAAAAGACCTTACGTTCATGCTTTAAAACAAATAATTTGGTATATTGTGTGAAAACTCATACGTTCTTTTGTAATCATGCCTCTTTAAACTCCGTTGAAGACTTGAATTGCCATTTAGGAGTCTGTATGTGGCATTCCTGTAAAGGTTGAGTAAGAACACCGGTTTTAGGTACAACACACAACATATCTCCAAAATTATTTGTTTGTACTGATGCATAAAACATCTAGAATTATCAGATAATCATTGAAACAACAGTATAACTTTAAGAATGAACACATCTGAATATTTAAAAGATCTTAGTGGTACTAATTTAACTAATAACTTTAAACTTTTAATCGAATTAAATAATGAATTATATAATAATTTATCTATACAAAATCAGACTACATTAAATGAAATTCAGACTACGTTAAATGAAATTAAACACATAAAAGATGATATAAAATTAATAGAAACAAAGCTTTATTCCGATAATAAATAAAAGAAAATAGTAACTGTGGATGATAATACACTAAAATACTATCATTGGATGAATATCCCTATAAAGAAAAAATCTATAGAAGCAATAGAATATATTACGACTTTAGAAGAAAATATTAATTTAGAACAATATTATGAACTATTTATAATAAATAAACAGATTTTAGAAGCAAAAATTCAGGACTACATGAATAGTCCAACATCTAACAAATTATTAGCTATATAAGAAATCTATCAACAGAAGACAGACTTATTTCAATTATATAATTACTCACCTGATTATGAGATAGGTTCAAATAGTAGTGAATTAAATAGTGAATCACAGAGTGATAAATATAGTCAAAATAGCGACTTTCAAAATAGTGACTCTCAAAGCGATACTCATAGCCAGACTAATAATCAGAATATAAATCAAAATGATAAAATAGTTGAAATCTATATGAAAGTTGGCGAACCTAGTGGTATTCGCAAAAGACCACATGGAGAACCACACCATAATTCTCCTGCACAATATTTTAACGAATTTACAGATCAATATTTTCAACCTAAAGAGGAAGATCCCTTTGATGATATCTACACTAATGAAAAAACTTTTTTTCAAAATAAACCTTTTCCAAATTCAAAACTTGACCCATACATATTTAATATTGATAAAATCCCAATTTTAGAAAGAAAAATATATATAACGCAGTGGATACAATTAGTACATGGACTTAAAAATATATACGCTTATATGACAACACAACAATTACTAGAGATGATGATCTCTAAATTCACCGGCTCAGCCTCCATGGTTCTTAAATCTCTTGAAAATTATCCTCAATTTCAAAAGATTAAAGAAGAAAAAAATAAAGATGATGCAATTATTTTACTCGGTAAATTCTTATTAGAATTTTTTGCTGGAGGATTTATCGATAATACTGAAGATATAGAACGTATTGAAATCATATTATCTAGAATGCAAATAGGAAATATCTGTTTTATTGAAAAATTCTCCCAAAAAATATATGGAATATATTTGGAAACTCCCAATGTCTCAATATGACCATTGGGCACAAATTTATTTTAATAAACTCCCAACACCGTGGGATGAAAAATGTAAAAAAGAATATACGAATTTTATTAATAAAGCATTAAATGAAGATATTACTTATCTTAAATTTGATACTTTAGCTCTTCGCGTTAAATGTGCAATGAATCTATTCATTGAATATTATCGCGAACAAAAATTACGCAAATCATTTTATAAGGATAAATATAAGGCTCGACATGCTTGCTACGTGTAGAAAGGATACCAAATTTATAGGTGGAAAGAACATTAAAAGAAACCATCAAACTATATATTTATAACATTAAAAGAATATTATTTATTATTATAAAAGTAATACTTATAATTATATATTTAAAATATATAATATTAAAAGTAAATATTTAATTTTAGTAACAGAATAAGTAAAAAATTTAATTTTAAAGATAATATATATAT